>JASDQU010209516.1:28270-42879 GCA_032191745.1 Picea mariana
TGGAAGAAGGTGTCCGACATTCCTTCTGTATGGAAGGCCAATTTATAAAAAGAAGTGATGTATTCTTCATCTATACTTGACTGTTTGAGTTTTGTCAAATGACCCAAATGATGAGTGTCTATGTCAAAATGGTCATAAGGATCTACAACAAATTGGGTCCAAGAAATATAACCTTGGTGGGAATTTTACGCCATTGTCACCATTACCAACGTTCTAGATCTAAATAGAGGACTCTGACATGAATTTTTATTAATTCATAGGTGTTTCCATGCAATGGAAAATAATGTTCCATTTGAGTGACCCAACCACTAGTGTCTGAGCCATTAAATCTATTCACCTCTACCTTAGAAAGACATAGATCATGAAAAAAAGAGTTAGAATGAAAAGCCATGGAATGGGATGATTCGAATCCCTCTAGGTGTAAAGTTTGTTCCATGGAGTTAGGGCCCTGGAATTGATTCACAAAGGCTGTTAGGGAGTTGTTGATGTTCAAATTGTTCAAAATATCAATAATAACCCCACGAAGAAAAATCCCCCAACGTTTTTAAAGAGGTGGTACTTCTCTATTGATATATTGGAGACTATTTGTATAGTTGTAAATGAATTCAATTGGTGAGTGATAAAGGGCAAGCCCCAAAATATCTTCCAACATAGCTCTCATTTAGCATATTTTTTTTGTTTGATAATTTGTGCGGGACCTGTTGGCTACGTGATTAACCTGTGGCTTGAGAAACATGACTCAGGGGCATCTAAGCCGTCAAAATCACCCGGGGATCGCACCCGGCCTGAGCCACACCAACCCTTAACATGGTTGGATTTTTTGTCCCCGCAGGTTTCGAACCGGTGACTTTAACAACATGGAGTGGCTTAACAACACACTCCGTCACCGACTGTTCTACACCTCGGGGACCTCATTTATCATATTTATTCATTAAGCATATAATCTAATTCATGGAAATAAAAATAATTAAATATAACTGAAAGAGATTTGTACAGAGTTTGTTTTCGACATATATCTTGCCTTCCTTTTATAATATTGTGAATCCAATATCAACTATGAATTTGCATAGATGAAAGAAAAATAAAATGGACAAGTCATTAAATAACTTTAGATGAGTATTGCATTTAAAAATTAAAGAGAATATGATAGGCACACTCTAAAAATATCATACTAAAAAATCTCAAAGTTTGAGAAATCATTAGAGTTGAGCCCCAAAATAGTTCTCTGTGGGAGAAATCAATAATAACATCCCATTTATGACAAGTCTAATAATGTATGAAAAATAATACTAAAATGACAGCCTCAACATTCTCAATGACGAATAGATAAATTGTAATTATAATGTATTTTCTTTTTACAAGCTTGGATTTTGATCCTCTGGACTTGCATTGTTTTGAAATGAATAAAGAATTTAGAGACATAACATATTAGACCAAGATCTTTCTGTAGGAAAAAATACACAGAAAATTTGATGGAAAGAGTCCAACAGAGAGAAAGATGAAGAGGAAAGTCACACAGATTGATTCACAAATATTTGGAGAAGCAAAAATTGCTTCCAACAGAAAAACCCATGTAGAAAAACTCTCCAACAACCAACAACTCTAATGCCAACCCTTTGAATTTGCTTCTTATTTTATTTTATAATATCTTCTTCATATTCTTGAAACTTCTTTTCAGTTAGGGTTAGGGTTTTATTTTCTCTCTTTGTGAGCTTAGATATGTGTGCCATCAATTGGGACCCATTTTAGAACTCAAAATTTTTATACAGGTCGAAATCGTCGAATGTCGAAGAGCTAGATTCAAGAACTCTCAAGATAATTAATGATAAGATACACTAATCTTGGGTTAATTGGAAATAAACATGGTTAATGACTTTGGTCCCGTACCAGTCTAGGATCTATACAAACTCTGCATAGAGAAACTCCTGAAGGGAGAAGTGCTAGAGGCACGTGGCAGTCATCCACGAAGGACATGTGGCATCAACAAGTAAAGACATGTGACATTATGTGATGTGAGGCGGCCACATCAGTCTAGGCTTGTACTGATCTAGGAGTTATACAAGCTCCGCATTTAGAAACCTTCGAAGCCTTAAGTACCAGAGAGATGTGGCATCAATCCATCATCGACAAGTGTCATAAAACTATCGCAAATACGTGGTGTCCATCAGTCAGGGGACGTGGCACTCATATAGACCATGACACATGGCACTCGTTTAAAGAATATTTTGTGTTCGTCATGTGTATTGTTTCAAGTGACACATGGCACATATTCTTTATGTGACACGTGAGCCTTTTGACATTTCCTATAACTCATTTGTAGATCCTTTTAAATATTATCGCAAGAAATTGTCTTCGGGACTTCAGAACTTCGTAGATTCAAGGTTTTTGTTGTTTAGATGCCTTGAAACTCCTGAAGCATGAAGTCCCGAAGTGACCGTTGAAGGTTTTCTTTTAAAATTCGGGCATGTTTATAATGTGGAGAACATGAGATCCGTTTGATCAAATTTAATGGAATTCATCAACGGATAATATTGTAAGCACCTTATTAATACATAATGATCATGGATTTATTTAATTGAATCTGTCTCCGTTTCGTCTCCACTACCATGCCTGCCTTGAATCCCTCTCTGCTAAAACGTGCCACAAGTGAAAGTGTGGTGGCAGGCCCTGGAAATGTACAACCCCTAACCCTTGGATTTTTTCAACTAACTGAAATAGAAGAGTGGTCAACAGATTATGAACCAATATCTACAAAAGTTCTACCTCCTTTACCTAGAGAACTTTCTGTAGAATCTAATGCTGAAGGACGACCTGTTCTAAAATTAGGAAGGTCTCAGAGTAGCAGAATTCAAGATCTAGACAAAAGATTATCATCTCTATATGCTAGTAGGTCTAATTCTGCTAAATACCCAAAAAAGTTTGACTCTGCAAGAAGCTCATTCTCAGAACACCTTGTATATAAGCCAATTTCTGGTAGATCTAAACTAGATGATCACTTATTGAATCATAAGCAAGGTTCACAGGATTGCTACTATTGTAAAAAGAAATTTCCTGTCCAAGAACCTTCTGGTTCTCCAGATCTAACTCCTTGTCCATCTAATCCTAATAATTTTAGAACTTACCAGTCTAAGATTGAACACAGTGGACAACATACTAACTATCCTGATTGCCAAGATCTAGCAATCCCTTCTATCAAAATGTTTGATTCACCCTTACCTAGAAGTGGATTAGATAAAAGACTGGAATTACCATACAGGAATTTAGGACCTGGAAATCATGTCCCTAAATTTCAGAATAATATGGTTGCAGATCTAGATTTTATTAAATATAGAAAATCAGATGCAGATACTCGTCAGGATATAGTGAGACTCCAGAATTATGCGAATTACCAATCTGTTTGTCTCTCTCAGAATATTGATGATATTGCACAAGATGTGATAAAAACAAAAACACATCTTAATGGATTACATTCTGAGATAAGTCAGATTGAGTTAAATCAAGAAGAAATGAAGTCTCAATTACATACTATTCTTGAGAAGATTGAGATTATTGAGGAAGTTGTCCAAACTTTGAAAAGATCTTATGAATCAGAAACTCAACCTTCCTCTCCTATTTTGATTTCTGATGTAGCACAAGATGCCTCTTTCTCTTTGTTTGGTTCCCTTGGAACATCAGTTGAACATAGAAAACTAACCTTAAAACAATTAGCATCCACATTTACTAATCCTACTTTGGTAAAGATTGCTGAAGTTCTACAACTTGTCATTGAAAAACTTAATCTGGTTAACTCTCAAGCAACAGACTTAGAAGGTCAAATAAACCAGACTAAGGAATTGGCAAGTGTACAAAATCAATTAACAACTCTCACTGTATATCCTCCTAACCCTTTTGACATTAAAGCAATTGAAGGAGAATCAAAGCCAACAGAGTCTATTGAAGGTAGTAAACCATCAGCAGGAGAATCCTCTGGTACCTCTTTTCAATCTGCATGGGAAAAATGGTGTAATGCTAGGTACAGTGGAAGTAAAAAAGCCCCCATGGATATAGATGGCCATCCTACTCTTTCTTCTACAAATGTATAAAATGCACCAATCTCTAATTTTGATTGTAAATCTAAGATAGAGATTGAGAATATTATACAAAGATGGCAAGCTTGGGCTAAAACACAAAAAATGCTCCATAAAGATAAAATCTCGTGGAGTGATTTAGCCTTAAGAATAACTTGGGGATTTGTAGGTAACTTGAATATTTGGTGGGAAAGAGTCTCTCCTAGAAGCAAGCTTAGAATTATTGAACATGAGAAACCTCTTGATGAACTTATAAAAGCACCTGTTCATGAATTCTATGGTAATATAAGAATCAATACAAGTCATTATGCTGACTTGTTCATGAATCAAAGACTCTGTCACCTTTCTCAATTGCCTAAATATTACTGTACAATGCAAAGTCTCTTATACAAGGTCCCTGATTCAGATAACATTACTTATCTGAGAAAATATTTGTCTTCCATGCCCGGAAGAGTTCCTGATCTTGTTAGAGATAGATTAGAAGATTTAGAGATAGATATATCTGAATTATCCCTTGCAGGATTACAAGATAAAATAGTCACTGCTCTACAGAAGGAGTGTATGAGGAAAAAGACTGCAAAGTCTTTAAAGAAACACCTTGGATTTGACTCAGTTTGTGAAGTTTTTAATGAAACTTCTAGTTTTGGATGTAATCAGAAGAAGAAATCTAAAAAGTGGTCTGTGAATGATTGTGGTTGTTCTGACCGTGTTTCCCAAAAACACCAAAAATCTACAAAGAAATACCCTCGTAAATTTTCAGCTCCACGATTTGATAAGAGAAAAGTTTTCTTTAGGAAAAGGCCACAAAATGCTAAGAAGAAGCATAACTCATGCTTTATCTGTAAAAAGCCTGGCCACTGGGCATCTCAGTGTCCTCTGCGGTCGAAGACAAAAGTCCAAACTAAAATTATGGATTTATTCCTCACTGGATATGATCCAACTGAATGGGACTTAGTCTCCCACCGTTCAAATGGTGAATACCTATCCCTTACTGAGGATAGTGAATTTTCTGACAATGGAGATATCCCCACACCAGAGCCGATTTTATTACCTGATGCTTCTCCACTTCTTGATTCTTCTGATTTTGATTCTGACACTACTAACATTACTTCTTGTCTCAATTTTCTAGAGATTAAAATGATGACCTCCTTTATAGATCTCTCCTCACTTCTTTCTCAAGCAACTATTATTGAACAAAAGATTTTAGCGTTGTCCCCTGGATAGTTTAAACTTGCTGACACCTATGCTTCCCAACTTGCTAGTTTGAATGCTCAAATCCATGCCATCCAGCAGCCAAGCGTGGTGAATATCCACCAATATACGCCTACTGATGATGAGTTTGTGCGACCAAAACCTTCTACTACTAAAAGTCCCATCACAAATAAAGGTAAAGAGCTAATTACTAGTACTCCTACTATAGTTAGTCAATATGATGAAGATATAGATAGCACTATATTACGTCTTGAATAAGAAATCAGGGAAAAGGAAGCCTTAATTTGTCAGTTATGGAAAAGTCTGAAACTTCAGAAAGAAGAAGTTGAATATCTCAAGCAAAAAAGAGATGAAGAAATGAGACAAGAGATATTCCTGAGAGATAATGAAGTTGATTGTATTGAGACAAAAATAGTCAAAGGCCTAGATGACAGATTGGTCATCACTATAGATATTAAACCAAAAGGATATATGACATATTCTTTAGATGCACAAATAGACACTGGTGCAATGAATTCTTGTGCCAAACATGGAGCCATTCCTGATTATTACTGGCAACTTGTCAACATCTCATTCAGAGCTGTTAATAAAACTGAACTAAAAATTCCATTCATAGCTCCAGACTTTCCCATATACATACAAGAAGAAAAAGTATCAGTGACATTGTATTGTTTTGATACTGGTTCAGATATTCTATTAGGCCAAGACTTTGTCAATAAATGCGTTCCTCTAACTGTAGGAACTAATTTTGTACAATTATAAATTAATGGAAAACCTTTGAAGGTTCCAAGCAAGTCCACCTATGAAACTCGGATTGCAGTAAAAGAATCTGTCATAGTAGTAGAAAAATCTGCTAGAAGTCTTGCTAGAATCTAGAAAATCATAGGAAATGCTAATAAGCATGGAATGGAAATCATAAAGGACATAAAGGATAAGATTGAAGCAGATTGTACATTTGACTATCCTGATGCATTCTGGACAAGAGAGCAATATTTTGTCAATCTACCATATAAAGAAGATTACATTCCTAGACCTCAAAAGGCCTCTGCCAATCATATGTCTCCCACAAAACTTGAATATTGTAGACAGAAGATAGCTGAGCTATTGCAGAGAAATCTAATTGAAAATTGTAGAAGCCCTTGGGCTTGTCCAGCTTTCTATGTAAACAAGCATAGTGAGCAGAAAAGGGGAAAGCCTAGAATGGTCATAAATTACAGAGCACTTAATNTCTGCCAATCATATGTCTCCCACAAAACTTGAATATTGTAGACAGAAGATAGCTGAACTATTGCAGAGAAATCTAATTGAAAATTGTAGAAGCCCTTGGGCTTGTCCAGCTTTCTATGTAAACAAGCATAGTGAGCAGAAAAGGGGAAAGCCTAGAATGGTCATAAATTACAGAGCACTTAATGCAACTTTGTTACCTTTGAGACATCCCTTGCCATCCAAGGAACTTCTATTTGCTAAAATAGGAAAGTGTAATATCTTCAGCAAATTTGATCTTAAGAGTGGATTTTGGCAAATTGGCATTGTTCCTAAAGACAGGTATAAAACTGCCTTTGTTGTTCCACAAGGACAGTATCAATGGAAGGTCATGCCATTTGGTTTAAAGAATGCTCCTTCTGAGTTCCAGAAGCGTATGGATGACATCTTCAAGCATTTAAATTTTGTTATTGTATATATTGATGACCTATTAGTATGCTCTGTAGATATGAAGAGTCATGTACATCATTTAAAGATTGTTTATGATTTATTGTACAAACATGGACTTGTGCTCAATAAATCAAAATTATGTTGGGCACAAACTAGAATCGAGTATCTTGGACTAATTCTCTCACAAGGAGAAGTTGAGCTCCAAGATCATGTATTGAAAAAATTGACAGAATTGCCTGATGAAATACTGGACACCAAGCAACTACAAAGATTCCTAGGATGCTTGAATTATATCTGACAATTTTATGAAAACCAAGCCAAAGATGTCAGAATATTACAGAAAAGATTGAGCAAAGCAATTCCTTGGAATTACAAAATGACACAAGCAGTCCAGATAATCAAGCAGAAAATCCAGAACTTTCCAAAGCTACATCTTCCAGATTTGACATTACAATTAATACTTGAAACTGATGCCTCTAATGACACTTGGGCAGCAATATTACTTCAGAAAAATGGTCCAAAGTTGGAAGAAGTATGCATTTATACTTATGGATGTTTTACTGATGCAGAATCCAGATATCCCTCTTCACACAAAGAAATTCTTGCTATAAAGAATGGGATCAAGAAATTCAGGATTTTCCTAAAACCCATTCATTTTATAGTTAGAACAGATTTAAAACATATGAAAGGGATGCTGACTAATCAAAGATTGCTTGAACAGGGAAATAACAGAGTTCTGCGATGGAGTCTATGGCTTGATGGTTATGATTTTGAAATTCAATACAAGCCTGGTAAAGAAAATTGCATTGCAGACTTATTAACAAGAGAAGCCTCTCCTCCAAAAGAAAAGGATAAAACAATCAAATGGATTCATCCTCCTTGAGTATCAGGGATACTCCACCACCAGGATTCAAATGGATCTTGGTCTGTACAGACTGTAAATATTGTCATTGCTTTGAGTGTTTGTCATGTTGTATAAAATCTAGTCCTGAGTGTATTCATATCCTTGAAAGATGGATACAGATGTATAATCATTATGAGTCATTTGGTAGATATTTTAGAGAGAGTAGAAATCTGTTTAGAGGAATAATGATAGGAGGACCTAATCAAGGACAAGTGTATATCAACATATACTCACCAGATCTGTCTTATGATGATTATTGCAAGATCATGCTACAAACAAAATATGATGCATCTTGCTGGATTACGTTTGAATGCTCCTCATTCAAACAATACTATTATTTCTAGTCTGGGTGGCTATTTCTACTTTTCTGGTCCTACAGTCCAAGAGATAGTGAATTTTTCAGAAATACTAGTAAAGAAGCCTTTAAGCAATGGTTCATGGCTGAAGTTCAAGAAGCAGCACATTATGAAGCTTGGTTCGTCTTCAATTTATCCTTCAGAGGAAGTGAACTTCACTATGCACAAACTGAGACATCACAACCCCCTTGTTATAAAGTGATAAGTGATTATTTTGGTGAAATCTGTGTTGCTGACGATGATTTAATTCCAGCTATGCAAGGATCACCCTTCTTCAAGTGTTTTAGTGGACTTCCACCATTCTCCAATGACCACAGCTCTCTTCCAAGCAGTCATGAATATAATAGTGACTATTCCTTTGATTCTATTGCAGAATATAATATTGAAAATAGAATGGAAGCATAGTGGACCCAGATGTCCACCATTGTAATAACAATATAGAATCCTTTCTGTCCAAAATCTATTACAAACTAGAAAAAATTAAGAAGTTGGATAATCCTAGATGAATAATTTGGTTCTGTGCAACAAATTAACTAGATATGCTTTGAGACACGGAAATATGATTTTGTAATATGCTTGATGTATATTTCATAATTCAAGTACAATACAAATTGTATCGTGATCATACCAGTATGTGTCTAAGATAAAGAGGGTGTATTGTGAAATGGGCACATTTGACCATACATGGTCAATAAGTGCGTTTTATACATGGTTTATCTTACCCAAAAGAAAGCGGAGTCTGTAATTGCACATTTTCCAATTCTTTTGTTTTGGCACTATTTTGTAGCATGCCAATATTGAAGTCTCCTAGAATGATAATGGTTTTGTTCAGATGTAAATGTTGTAATGCATTTAAAACAACATTCAGTATGTTGGGAAATGTTGCATGCAGAGCGGCATAGAGATTCAATATTGCAATTTCTGATTCATGGAAGACTACTCTTGCTAGCACCATCTCAACATTTTTTTCTTTGAAATGCATATGCTCCAAAATTGTTACATGTTTTTTCACTAATATCATCACTCCATGTGTAATGTAACTTGATATGCAATTGTGATTTGGAAATTGCTCGTTTTGCATGCATAATGTCATGTATGTTTCTTGCAAGCAAAAAATATTAGATTGCATTGTGTCATAGTCATTGACTATATCATTCATATGTGCATGTAGGATGCACATGTTAAGTGAGAGAATTGATACAAATGAGTTTGTTTGTATGGATTGGTAATCATATTGTAGATTCCATTTTGCACTAGTCTGAAGGCATTGCATCTAAGTATCAACTTTATGTTTGAATTTGAAGTTATCTTTTGTAAGAGTGCTTAGAAAATACAAGGAGTCTATGATTCTAACACGGGACAGAGATGTGTATACAAGTCCATGTATTCGTATTCTATAAGGGTCAAATGAAACACTATCAAGTGTTATCCCTTGTGATTTGTGAACTATACGTGCACATGCAAGTTTAATTGGAAACTGTTTTCGAATCTTCAGTTGACCTGTCTTTGTCGATGTCGATATTGGTTTTGATATTCGTAATATAGGTGTCCAATCGTGCAAAGTGTTTGAATTATATAGATAATCTAACTTGTTTTCTTTTCGGTGGTCAATATGCGGGTCATGGAACTTAATCCAAAGGACATCAACCTTTTTTGTTTTGGTATAAGCTTTGAGTATTCCATCTGCACCATTCACCAAGCCATCCTGTGAATCATAGTTGTAGGCATATATTTCAACTAGCATGTCTAATTTCAGGACAAGTTGCAAAGGCAAAGTGGTTGTATGTTGATGGCATGGTACATTTCCATGGTTGTCTTCTTCAAGGTCAATTGAATTGATGATGATATCATTTCCAGGCATGAGCGATAGCATGTACCTGTTATGCATTGCAACATCCTTGTTCTTGTAGAATAGGTAAGGGAAGGTTGGGTCTGTTGGTGCAGGTCACATGCACCTTGAATTGATATATGTTAAGTCATCACATGTCTGGTTGTTTGTCTGCATTCTATTCATAATTGCAATAAATGTTCCATTTGTTTGGCGCATTGTAGTATGTAATTCAAATAATTTTATGTTATCTTTCCAAAAGTCATGCGTCACTATTTTCACATTGATCATAGGTTGTTAAAATATCATAGAATCTTGTATGGGTTGTGCCTGGTAAATATCCCCACAAAATATCATGTCAATGTCCCCAAACAGTTTGGTGTGCACATGTTTTATGTTTCTTAGTCGATTGTCATTGGAATATAAGAAGCAACTTTCAATCAAAGATGCCTCATCTATGAAGACACGTTGTAGTTCATCATAAATCTTAGACAAGGTATCTAACATTTCCTTGTTGAGTGGAAGAAAATGTGACTTGTTAAAATAAAATAATGATGCAGAGTGGACTATTGTTCCATATGCATTATATGCATGTTTTCCTGTATATGCAACTATTAGTCCATTTGGTTTCATAAGGCCACTCGAACAATTTGAATCATAGATTCGTATAAGCATTTGGAATAGTGATTTCACTGTGAATGTCTTGCATGTTCCTTCCCCACCTGTAAGGATCAAGTGCACATGAGTGTGCATATTTAAGCATTTTTTCATTGCAATGTCCTTTAGGATTGCTTGTTGTTCTTGATTCAACAGTCGTCTAACTTTGTAGTATTCGTCATTTTTGATAAAGAAAGGATGTTTTGTGAATTTAAACCCAAGATTGATACGTTTTTCAATGGAAGCTGCGTGAGGACAAGGAAAATCTTCTTGCAAGTCATAGGACTCACAAAGAGTTCTAGTTGTTTTATGGTTTCTTAATGTCTCATCAACATTGTCAGGGTTTTCTAGTTCATCAAGTGCACTTTCTAAATCACCCCATGTTGGGTTGACATTGTATGTAAATCTAGCCTCATTGGTTTGTATTGTAGTCTCATAAGCAATATATGGAACTTCCCATGTAGGGAAGTTATGTTTTAATTTGTTTCATTTTGATCAAATGGAATGTACAACAATAGTGTTTCTCTACAGAAGTTTTCATAGTCGATGTTTTTGTTGTATTTGACAAAGCATATTACATTTGTTTTTTTTTTCTTTTTGATATGGGTGTACCATTTTTTTTGTAATGTGATACAAATTCTGCAAGGCAGATATGCTTAATAGGAGGTGGATGTTAGAGGTAGTAATCAATAATAGAGAAACATATCACATCCTCTGAATTATTAGGCTCTTGTTCTAGCAATGTTGGTGGTTTAAGCATGAATGTGCGTGTGTCAAGTGGAGATGTGTTTATGAACACACATTTCCTTGAACTATAGTTCAGAGGTAGGGAAAGTGCAATGTGGACTGCTTGTTGAGCAAACATTTGTTGAATATTAAGTAATGTATTTCCAAGTGTACGTATCATTTGCATAGCATCAATTTGACTTTTTCCATGTTCTCTGCGTATTATTTTGAATGCACTTGTCATAGATTTGTCAACCTTTTTCATGTACGAGGTACAATACGATGTTGCAACATATGCATTGAGGACATACTGTGCATCTTTATTTTCATTCCACATAATTAGCATGTCCTTGGAGAAACCGTTGTTCCAAATATGTGAAAGCTTTCGTTTGAGGAAAATTGTTGGTTGTTTAAGTGTAGATTGTATCACTTGGATGTACTCATCTTCTGTTAGATTTAGTTATGCCAAGAATCCTTCAAATCTCATTAAGTCATAGAAGTCTTGTTGTTCTAGAAATGCGAACAAAGGTTTTTATTTCTCAATGAGAACATTTTCCTCTAAACTAATTGGTTCTATGATTCTTGTTGTTATCATTGGCAGCACAGGGAAGTTGTATATGCAATGTGAATTCTTTCGTTTTTTACTTCTTCTTGTATGGTAATGGCTATGAACTTTGGAAAGTTCTGGATCCAAATGATCTATGTTTCATGTTATGTATTTTTCCAGAAACTGCTCGATTTGTGAGTTGTTGTCATTTCCATAGACCGGTTCACCCTCTATCCATAACATTGTGAGGTCATGCTCACTCCCTCTATTTTGGAACTCAGTCACAAAATAGTAGTCTGATATTTTTCCAAAGAACGTTTAATCATGACATATCAATTGACTCAAAGCATTTACTTTATGTCTATAGTAACGAGTACATGCCACTGGGTCTTTTCTTATGAGGTAGTCAATGTCATCATTTTCCAATGTGTCAGTTTGTTTTTTCCTTTTTCTGTTCCTATATAATGCAGACACCGTAGTTACCAATGAACCTCTGTGATTCTCTGCACTTATAAATGTGATGAAAAAAGTTGGGGGTCCCAATTGTCCGATCATTGCAAATATAGTTTTCTTGTTTTGTTGCAAGTAGTCAGAAGAGATGCAAATGTTTTTGAAATCTATGTATCCAATATTAGATTTTAGGATTTTTTCTAGGTGTTCTTTGTAGTTGACATCTCTGGTCAATGACTTTCTTCCTCATATCTTGCCTTTTCTTATTCGTACCCACATGCAAGAGATCACTTTATCAATTATTAGGCACATTGTTTTGAAAAACAAATTTTTTATGTGAAGGAGAAGTCACTGCTTGAATGTAGTAGTTCCCATAGAACTATTTTTTTGTAGCTGAATCATTTTGTGATGTCACTGGCACATGGATCTCCATAGAAAAATGTTGGGAAGTTCATTTCCTCAACAAATTTTTCCTTGAATATCCCAAGTGGACGTTGCCCTTCAGCGGGTGCAATTTTGACAATCTTGTCTTGCAAGTCATGAATGCGTTGTGAGTTAGTGAATCCATGTATCAATGTTTCTACAGGTATTTCATTCTCTAATTCATCGCTTGTATCAAATTCACTAGTAGTGTCAAAATTTTGTGCAGAGTTGTCATTTCCTTGTTCAAGAACATGGTTCTAGTTATCATTTATACAAATGTTTTGTGCTTTGTACAGGGTCTTGGATCATAATTCTTTTAATGCTTTCATGATAATGTGCACACACACTATACCTGTCTGGTATGCATTCTTGTACTACAAATGCCTTTTGAGAGATACAACAATTGTCATTGTTTCGCTCATGAATTGTGTCAGCGATTTTTGCACAACATCTAGTTGGAAAGGCACGTTAATAATTGATCATGTTAAGCCCATTTGGGGTCGTTTATAGCCCCAAGGTCTGATTTATGCAAATGAAATTCACAGAGACACAAGTATCTCTTCAAGTTATGTAAGTGTACTTACATCTGGTAGTGGTGTGTTACATCTTATTTGGTCAGGAGTTACAAATTGTGCCAATTTTCCATTTTCAAGTAATCGTTTACATGGAAGACAAATTTTGCTAGTGGAAAATGTTCTATCTTTTAGTGTCAAGCTGATGTATTCTTTTTGCAAGTTAGGGGTGAAATACTTAGTGTTTTTTGCAAAATTTAATTCTTCACAAATCGTACATGCAATGAAAGGAGTGTCTTTAATTTGTTTCATATAGGTTTTCTTTGCATCTCTCTTTCCTAGACAAGGATGCATAGCAAGTGTTTGTTGGTTTTCAATGCTATCATTGCACAGTGTTGGATCTAGTTTGTGATATGTGATTTTTCCCTCTCGGTCAGTATCACGACCATTGTGGGATATGTAGCTGCACATGTTTCTCTCATGTATATGTTTTTTCAACATGTGGTAGGTTAACTTATGGTTCCCACTTGAAACTAGTTTCACTTGTTCACAAGCCATGTTGAAGGTGGAATCGACATTTGTTATGAGCATTGCCTCCTCACCATATTGATGGTGCAAATGGTGATGTTCTTTGTCATTGGACATGTGATGTTTGTGTTCAGTAGAAAGTGTGTCAATGCACTCATGTTGTGCACACACAACTTCTTTTTAGATTGTGATATTGTTGGTTGTGGAGCCTGATTATCTTCTTGATTCAAAGGTCTTTTACTTTCAGCCGTGCTTATACCCCATGAAGTATTTACACCCCAGAAGTATGTACACTCTTCCATGCGGGGGAGTGCAGATGGGGGGTACCCCCTCTGCGGGGTCTCGGGGGGCTATCCCCCTAGCTGGGGGCAAGCGGGCTTCAGCCCCAAAGGAAAAATTGCCTTGTAAAAGTATATTGTAATTTCATTGTAAATCTGGACCGTTCATTATAAGGTCGCAGATCTAATGGTAGATATTATTTTGGGTTTTTTTCCCTAGAAGGCAACCATCTTTTATGAGGGAAATGTATTGCGGCTATGGTTGATGGCAAATATTGTATTCTGTGAGAGGAGACTGTGAGAAAAAGAAGAGGAAGTTACAACGGGTTTGTTGTAGGTTGTATCCCTTCATATGCTAGATAATAATAAAGGAAGGACCTGGAAATTTCTCTGGTGGACGTAGCCCACATTGGGTGAACCACATAAATCCGTGTCTCTCTTGTATTGTGTATCTTTTGTGTTTTGTTT
>JASDQU010209517.1:17355-27973 GCA_032191745.1 Picea mariana
CTTGCCATGTATATGAGTGTGATAGGGGGGTTAGAGAGGGAGATAGAGATGGGGGGGTATATGTAGGAGAGGGAGGAGAGAGATAGAGAAGGAAATGATTTATAAGAGTGTGTGCAGGTTCCTAGAGCGCGTGCATGTTCCTAGAGCATGTGCGGCTCCTAGGAACGTGTTTGTGCTCATAGACTGTGTGTGTGCTCCTAGGAACGTGTGTGCACTTCTAGAGCACATGCGTGCTCTTAAGAACACGTACACTCACAAATTGCTCTTAACATTAGCTTGTGTGCTCTTAACAAATTGCTCTTTTTCATTAGCTTTCACTCACCCTAAATTATATAGTATAGTTAATTATGAAAAATATTATATATGAAATGGAAATTATAGATCAATTTTACTTTAATTATAATTTTTTTTTACTTTTTTATTTTTTTAAATGAAAATAGTTAAGTAGAAGAAAGTAAAACATTTTGAATAGATAAGTTACATGGTATAGTTTACTATAAAAAAAATATCATATATGAGATGAGGATTATAAATAAACTTTACTTTTTAATTATAATTTTTATTTTTAAATTTAAAATTAAATTTGAATTTATTAAATTATTTCACTTAGTTTTATATATATTAAGAATCTTATTTAACTTAGAAAATTAAAATTATTTTTAATAACAAATTTAAGAATATAATTTACTAACTTTTCATAAAAAAAAAAAACTATTTATTAACCAATTTAAAAATAAATAATTAAAAATTCCACCACCCCACAATAATTAGGTATAATTCAACCTTACTCAATAAATGATATACCTTTCTATTAATTTCTTTCTTTATTATTAAAATTAAGATTTGAAACTTTGTACAACCTCCTCTCTGTATATATTATTAATCCATTAATAGTAAAAACTATAATTTTATTAAACTCTTTTTTAAAATAAATAATTATATACATAACAAATCTACAATTATAAATATTATACAAAATATTATTTACTTTTATTATTTTATTATTTAGGTAAAAAAATATATATATCTTAATTAATTCAATGGGTCTTCAACTTTATTCATTATTAAATAATTTACTCATCCTCAACTTTACCCATTATTAATAATGAATAGGTACACCTCTCTACCTTTCCATGAGTCACCTTGTCATTAGGATTGGAAACTATTTTAATTTTGTTAATAAATCCTTATTTCAAAATAGAATAATTATATATATAACAAATTTACAATTATAAAAATTATTTTATTTTAAAAAATTATATACTTAAACTCTAAAAAAAATTAACATAAATAATTAATTGTATAAATTTAAATCCTACAAGGTTTATACTGTAACACAAAGAAAAGTACAAAGCAAAGATACATGTAATTTGTTTGTTATTAATTTAAAAGAATTATAAACACAATGAATCGAGCAAGGGTCATCCATAAAGATAACTATAATTTGATTATTTAATTAGCATTTTAAATTAAATAAAAATTATTTTTTTGTGCAATAAATTTATACATATTTTCTTTTTTATTGAGTTTTGCAGAAAAATTAAATATAATTTAATTAGGTTTAAAATTAAATAATAATTTTTTTTTTTTTTACAATAAATTTGCACATGTTATTCATTAAGTTTTTCAAAAAACTTAAATAAATAAACTAAGAAGCAGATTGAATTTTGCAAAAAAAAAATTAAATGAATAAATAAATACGGATAACATAACATGAAACATATCTTTTTTAAAACCTAAAAAAACACACGGAAGGTCCTTAAAATCTAAAATACATTAAAAAAAAAGTAAAAAAAAAAGCAAAAAAATGAAACAAAATTACAAAACACCTATATGTAAAGTCTGGAAGGTCCTTAAAATCTAAAATACATTGAAAAGAAAGTAAAAAAAAAAAAATGAAACAAAATTACAAAACACATATATGTAAACACGGTTTGTTATTAATTTAAAGGAACTATAAACACAATGAATCCAACGAACTATGACCTAAATAAAGATAAACAATTATAACCTAGATAAAGATAAACAATTAGGTTTTTAAATTGAATAATCAAGAATTTATTATAATGAATCTATACTTTAGAAAACTTAAATGAATAAGTAAACTCTTGAATTTTATAAAATAAATTTAAAGGAATGAATAAACATTGTTAATGAAAAACAGATTAAACCTTGATAAACACCAGTAACATAAAGCAAGTCTCTCTTAAAATCTAAGAGACATGGAGAGAAAGTCACAAATAACTACAAAAAGAAGAAATGGACCTCATTTCATACCATTATCAACCATATGAAATCAATCTTCTTGATGGGCCTCATTTCATACCATTATCAACCATATTAAATCAATTTTATTGTTCATGCTATTCCTTTGGTGCCACAGAGGACTTTATGTGAAAATCCAATCCAAGAGAGATAGTAAGAGAGGGTGAATGCTCATACTCGTCATCTTCTTCACCTGGTGCTGGAAGATTCAAATAGAATGATCTCGGCATCGCTCTTTCCTTTGTAGGAGGATCAGGGGGAGGGAGTTGAGTGTCTACTATTGCTGAGGAGGAAGACGAATCACGAACACCAGTCTGCAAGATGAATGTAGGAAGTATATTCTTCACTACACCAGCTCCTACCCACTCATAGTCATTGGGTTTCTTTATCCTATGAGGCCCCACAATTTCCTCCCACAATGACATCTGCATCGACGACGCCTGTTGTTGTAGAAGGATAGCATAGTCTAGAAGATTGTTGGGAATGAAATTGGGACTAATAATAATAGTACCGGACCTACCTATGTTGTGATAATTAAATAATTGGTTTAATTAGCATTAGTGAATTAAATCTTATCCATTGATCTCATGTGAGGTCATAAGTAATCTCAATCATCAATCATTTTGGCGATTAGGGCTATGTCATAACTCAATATTATAAAATAAAGGCTAGGGTGAAGGAATAAGACACATCATACATTGATACATAACAAAGAAGGGATTTTTCTTAGAGTATTGAATCATGAAGGATTATGATTCAAATAGATCTTGGATGGGTTGAGAAGAACTTCCATCTAGATATCTAGGCCAAGGGAAGAGAGAGAACAACCATGCAAATAAATGATCGATCATTGCGGATAGTGCAAGTATTCTGGTACAGGTCATGCATTCACCATGGGTTTCAATGTAACAGTCGCACAGATAGCACAAAACAACATTGGTATCAACGTAACAATCACGTTTTTCCGTACAAGTTCGTACAATAGTTTTGGCAGCAGATTAGCTAATCAGTTTTTGATGTACTTTGCCTTTTTTATAATTGGGCCATTTTTTCAGCAAGGGAGCTCTTGTAAGATTTGAATTTATTTGAATGATAAGATTAGTTTATAGGTATAATATCTTTGTATATTGTGCATGAGATTTTTGGTTTTCAGTATTGCTTCCACTATATCTTTATTTGAGTTGAATATTCAAGAAGTGTGTTTTTGTTTTGTGAGAAGCTAACTTGATTTGCAACAAGGAATCACTAGATAACAAACTACCTAGGTGTTAGAGTAAGGAATTGACTTTGGTGAAATATTTTCTCCTATTGTCAAGTTAACTTCAATTAAATTTCTTAAATTATCTATTGTTGTTTCTTTTGATTTTGAAGTAGAATAGATGGATGTGAAGACAACATTCCTACATGGGGATCTAGAAGAAGAAATCTACATGAAGTAGCCATAAGGCTTTGTGGTGAAGGGAAGTAAAGAGCTAGTATGCAAGCTAAAAAAGTCCTTGTATGGGTTAAAGCAATCTCTAAGGATGTGGTATCCAAAATTTGATACTTATATGTTAGGACTTGGATTCACAATGAGCAAAGAAGATTAATGTGTATTTCAAATTAGTCGGTGATCATATGATTTATTTGGTCTTGTATTTGGATGATGTGTTGTTGATAGGAAACAACATGGAGATTATCCAGGATGTGAAAACTCAATTGTCCTCTAAATTCGACATGAAGGATCTTGGTGTTGAAAATTTCATTTTGGGCAAGGAAATTAAAAGAGATGAAGAAAATAGGAAAATGTGGTTAAATCAAAGGAAATATGTTGAGACAATATTGCAGAGGTTTAATATGTAAGAATGTAAATTGGTTAGGGTTCTTATTCCTGTAGGTGTAAAGTTATCTTCAGATTACTGTACCAAGATATAGGAAGAGAAATATGACATGTCCCATGCTCGGTATGCTAGTGAAGTTGGAAGTTTGATGCATGCAATGGTCTATACTAGATCGAACATTGCACATGCAGTGGGATTTTTGAGCAGGTATATGTCAAAAC
The DNA here is from genome assembly GCA_032191745.1 of Picea mariana. NCBI lineage: Eukaryota > Viridiplantae > Streptophyta > Pinopsida > Pinales > Pinaceae > Picea > Picea mariana. The sequence continues at coordinate 21,662 of JASDQU010209517.1, forward strand.
CAGGGAAGGACCATTGGACAACAGTAAAAAGGTTTTTCAAGTATTTGTGTGGTTCTAATAGTTATGAATTGTGCTACCAAGGAAGACCAGGATTGGATATAGTGTTGGACATACATGGGTTTTTTAATGCAGATTGGGCTGGAGATATGGATCACAAAATAATTACAAGTGAGTATGTGTTTGTTATAACCCTAAATTGCACCACACATGCTTACTTGGAATCAAGCCAACTCATATCCCTTCTTTGCCAAAACTCTGTTGAAAAACTCTTTGAAAATCCTCTTGTGTAAAGGCCCACATGGCCTAACCCATTACTGCACGCGTGTACACACTGGCTGACTCACAACAGCCCGCATGCACCTACAAAAGCACGAAAAAAAGGAAAGTTGCCGACGTAACAAAAAGCTATGGGTGAGTTAACTGAAACTCCCGGCCATGCATGGCTGAGGGTTCGTCCAAAAACCTAGCTCCTTCTAGCCTATAAAAGAAGGGGTAGGGGTACCATTTGGAAAAGGAAAAAATATAGCAAAGAAACTCTGCCCATTCACATATTCCATTGTCCCAAACCTTTAGCCTTTCCTAATGCCAAAGGAGATTTAAAGCAAAGCAATTGAAGGACAGAAGAAGAAGAGCCCAGGATCAAGTTCAAGGAGCGGTGACCGGTCTCAACTTTTGTAAGTTGACTCATTTTAAGTAATAAAGAGAATGCTTTTCCCGTCCCAATTCATGAACTTTCTACGGTTTGATTAGTTTATGTTTGGTTTCTAACCCGTTAGTATAGAAGTAGCATGCATGCATAGTTGTTGTTTGTCTTGAGTGCAGGTTGTCTTTGGAAGGATAATTGTGAACAAGTAATCAAGCACAACGGAGGATTGACATCAAATGCCGGTAACAAGGTAGGTGGATCTTTCCATGCATTTACTGAGAAAAGGGGATTTAAATATAGGGATGTAGGTAGAAAGTAATTTCTATTCGGTCAAATCTGCATGCAAAGTCTGAACTCTATTTGCTAGTCCGTAGGGTGTTTTTCCCAACAACAGAATTGGCGACCGTACTGGGGAGAATACTCTTTAGGGTTCCTGGATTTTTTTTTTTAGTTTTTGGGTAGTTTAAAGACTAGTTTTTTCTTGCCTATCTTTTCTTTTCATTTCTGTAAGGTATGAGCTAGCAGGGAGTCTGGTTTTCCATACCAGCTTTCCCTGACTTTTTCTTGACTGTGTTTTTCGGGACACACAGAGGTACACGAGGACTGCACCGGGCCTACACGTGTGTACCCACGCCCTATCCTCTTACAACCCGCGTGTGAACGCTAGTTGTAGAGATAGCAGTAGTGTGTAGGAGTTCAGAGAACCTTAGAGGCATTCCTCCTCTTCCCTGTTAGAATCACACATTCTCAGGGGGTTTTCTGGAATTTTGTTTGAGTCTTGTTTGCTAACAGTCCTATCTCAGATTGTTTTTTGTCTTATTATTTTTCCTTGCACTATTTGTTTTTTTGTTAGAAAGAGTATCCAAGCCTTCAAGGGATCCTGGTTATCAATACCAAAGGTCTCTTCCTGGTCTGTTCTGTCTGTTTTCATATTTTTCCTTAGAGTTTAGATATACACGCGGCCTGTACAAGGTCAGCCCGCGTGTACACACCCTCTGTTGTTGTTCAACACATGTTCGCATGCGTTTTGTTTGAGTGACAGTCATGTGCTTGTACAGGCTACCTTTTATTTAGGGTGGGGAAGTCATCCCCTCCTTTGATAAGAAGTATTCCTTTCAGGTGTTTGAATCTATGTTTGAACAATCAGTAGCTTAGGATTATTTTTAGCCTTAGCTTGCTTTTTCTCATTTAAAACGTTGTCAGAAAAATAAAAAATAAAAATTTTGTTTTCTTATGGTTTTTAGACAAGCGTGAGAGTCATTGTTTTTACAATTTCCATTGTGCGATTCTTTAATCTGATTCTTTGTGATCTACAATTTAAGCCATAATTGTTTTTCTTGTTTTTTTGCTTGTCGGTATTTTCCCTTTCTTGCTTTACTAGCACTTAAATAAAAAAATAAAAAATCTCTTTCTATTTTCTTCTTTGGTTGAAGAGTGTGTTTCTGCATCATTAGCTAGGGAGAAGTCTTTTATTTCATAAGTTTTTGTAGTTCACTTAGATCATAAGTAGCTCGTAGTCGAGTGAAATTCTTTTGAGTTTGCTGTCCAAAATCTTAGAAAAATTAAAAATCTTTCTTTGTGAAAAGTTGTTGAAATTTTGCATTCAGTTAAAGTTTTGTTTCTAGCTTTTTTATTCATTTTTTTCTTTCATCTTTTACACATCATCAGTTTCACCCTCATACCCCTTGACGTAAGACAAATCCATAAAATCAATGCTAATTTTAAAATCTACTAGACTTTTCTGTTTGTAGGGTTCACAAACTAGTTCAGGACTAGGGCCTTGGATTAGATTGGAGAGGAAACTCTTCACGACCATTCAAAACCAAAAATTGGAGTCTGAGATAGGGAGTTTCTAAGTCCAGTTTCGTGGAAGTTATACAAGACCCCCCTCTAACACAGGGGATAAACACGAGGTCGCGTGCGGGAAGGTAGTGGAGATAAACCCTCCAAAGCCGGACCAATCGTAGTGGAGAACAGATATAGAGGGCTTGTTTTGGGATTCCGTCGTTTTCATTTGCCATGGGGCTTCGTGGGTCTCGAATCCATTCGAGGTCCTCAGTTGTCTTCCGGACCATTTTCTCTCGATACCCTTGATGAGTTTCGGGCTCAATACCCTGCTCATTGTGGTCTACCCGACTTTCGACTGTACTCGCCTGGTGACTGTTCGTGTGCTGACAACCTAGTTGCCAATCCTTTTAGGGACATACACAGGTGACTGCGGGGGTATACCACAATACCTAGGATAGACATCGGGCCATTCTTTGCAGAGTATACCTGGAGGGTGCTTCCGTGTTCGAGTTTCACTTGCACCGGTAAGTTGCTCTAGTGTTGGTTGTTGTAACCGTTCTTTCAAATAATTTAGTGATTTCTTGTCTTATCTCTTAGGGGCTTCTTTTTAGTGTGTGCTAATTTTGAACGTTTAGACTACCTTAGAGTGTCTTGGATCTTCTCACACAATGGAGGATCCCAAGCTCCACCGGTCACGAAGGCTTCTTGGCCTGCTGTCGATTACACTGGAGCCACCCCCGCCACCATTAAGGCGGAAGCTAGACCAACAAGGGTCTTTTGAAGTGAACGGGTTACAAACCAATGTGCCCGAACAACCCCCAGATGAATCAACCGTTTTGAACCTTGAAGCAACCGCTCTTGGCTCGGTTGAAACCCCAACCACTGATATCTTGGCATCGTTTATTGTACCAATCCAATTTCACGAACGCCAGACAGTGCCTCACATAGCAATGGAAACAAATGATGTTACTTCTTCTGGGAATTCTTCAATTTCCATCACAGTTTTCACCACAGGAGAGTCATCTCCTAACCTACCATCGTCGATCTAAGCCACCATGGTCTCGGCCGCAACTACATCGCACAGTGGACCGAACCTGTCTATGGAGGTAACCACAACCCCCTTCACACCTAGTGTGACAAGCCCTCCATTCTCATACGGTATGCCTAGCTCAGGTACAAGTCCTGTACTAACCTACTCCACTTTACAGACTTTGGGTCTGGGGACAGGGAGCTCTAACGCTCCTCTGCAAGGTCACTTGGGGGGCATTCATGTCCCTTTTAATGCTTTTCCTTATGCAGGAGGTCATATCCCTCCTTCGTCCCCTTTACTCGGCAGTTCGCATTAGCAATCCGTCGGGCAACCTACACACAATAGTTTATTTGGAGCGGGGAGTCAGGGACCACCTTCGCACAGTATGCTGGTAGGTTCGACACCGTTTTCTTGGAACAAAACGTTTGGTAACAACACATTCTCATCAGTCGCTTTCCTGACTGGGGGCAGCCCCATTTTTGGACAATCTACTCCTGCGAAGGGTACTATTCCTACATAGGGGGCACACATAGCAGGACCTTGGAATTCAGGGCAAGGATCCGTCCCCTCCTCCGGAATGTCATTCTGGGGTAATTCTTTCCACAATCAATGGAACCCCAGATAGACTACTATGCCTATCCCCACAGGACCGGCATGGGGTAATCCTTCCCAAAGTCCTTCGAATCCAATGCATGACCAACACTCTATGTCCTTTTTAGGAAATTAGTCGATGATGTCTCCACAGATGCAAAATACTTACACTGGCCAGGGCCATGGTTTCTACGAGAATCCAGGCCAGTAGCCAAACTTTTCCTGGAAACCTGGTGCCAATCAAACTCCAGGACCCTTTTTCCCAGGTTATTAGCAGCAACCCAAACTACCATTCCTACCAACTTTACACTTGCCAGATTTGACAAGGTTGTTGAACGATCCTATTTGTCACGATCTGCGTTGGCCTCCTATGCTGAAGAAGTTGCCTTCGGACATTCCAAAGTTCAAGGCCAAGCCTAATGAAGATCCAGGTGATCATGTGACTACCTTTCATCTTTGGTGCTCATCTAACTCATTGAAAGATGACTCCATACAGTTGTGATTGTTTCAACATACTCTCATTGGGAGTGTCACAAAATGGTACATCGAGCTCGATCACTCAAGATACTCTTCTTTTGGCAAACTGGCGATGGCCTTCCTTAACCATTTCCAGTTGCCTGTGAGATACAACATTGGCACAGAGCTGCTCGCCAATTTCAAACAGACAACAACAGACCATATCTTTGATCATATCCGAGAGTGGAGACGTCGGAAGAGTTTAATCAAGGTACCAGTCCCACCAGCATTCCTGCTTGAGTGGTTCCTTAAGTCTTTGCTCCCACAACTATCCAAAGACATCACGACATCTAGAGTTTTCTTCGAAGAAGATGCCATCATGAGGGCTCAACTGTTTGAGCTCATCTATTCTCAGTCTGGTTTATTATACAACATCTTCCCAGATGCGCCATGTTCGATACTGGATAAAACTAGACAGAGATATGGACCATATGTTGATGGTATTTTGGATCAGCACAAACCAAGCCTGCTGAGCAATTGACAAAGTAGTTGCAACAATTATCCATACAACACACAGTGGCCAGCCAAACTACATGGATCTTTTCAAATAATTTCACGATGTTTTTGCCTCATCTTATGAGGAAATGCCAGGTATCGATCCAAAAATAGTTGAACATGAAATCACAACGTATCCTGATGCCAAGCCTGTTTGACAAAAACTTCGTCCAGTTAATCCCAAGAAAGCAACAACCATCAAGATTGAGGTTGAGAAATTGCTAAAGGTAGGTTTTATTTATCCTATCCATTTGACTATATGGGTGTCAAATCCTGTGTCGGTCAATAAAAAACAAGGCACGATTCATGTATGTACTGATTTTCGTGATTTAAACAAGGCATGTCCCAAAGATAATTTTCCAACACCATTCATTGACTAGATCATTGATGAATGTGCTGGTTGTGAAGCCTTTTCTTTCATGGATGATTTTTCGGGATATAATCAAATCCAAATCAAACCTGAAGACCAACATAAAATGACATTCATTTGTCCGTGGGGTACATTTGCATATCGTAAGATGCCTTTTGGCCTTAAAAATGATGGAGCCACATTCCAGCGGACCATGTCTTTTGCTTTTCATGACCTCAAGCATATAGTTGAGGCCTACCTAGATGATTTAGCATCATTCTCTCACAAGAGAACAGATCATCCCATACACCTTAGACTAATCTTCGAACGTTGTCGCTACTTTAGGATTTGCTTGAATCCAAACAAGTGCAGCTTCTGCGTAACGTCAGAACATTTGTTAGGTTTCATCGTATCAACAACAGGGATCATGGTTGATCCTCTTAAGGTGGAGGCAATAATCCAGTTGACCCCCTCACGCACAATCCTACCACTTCAAAGTCTACAAGGCAAGGCAAACTTCTTATGACGCTTCATCGCCAACTATGCCGAAATCACCAAGGGATTTATGTGTTTACTAAAGAAATATGTTCCTTTTTTCTGGGATGAAGCAGCTCAACACTCTTTCGATGCATTAAAACACGCCCTCACAACCGCACCTCTACTATGGCCACCTAACTATAACAAAGATTTCTTATTATATCTGGCTGCCGCAGAGTCAACCATTGTGTAATGATCCCAAGCCATTATGCAAGGATCATCACTGTTTTGGTGTCTTTTTAAAACTTTTTCTAAGTGAGGTATTTCGTCAAACACTTTGCTGATCTACCTTTTAGATGTGTTTATATGTGTGTATGCAGCAAATAACAGAAAGAGATAACCATGGAACATACCTCAACC
>JASDQU010209518.1:0-11259 GCA_032191745.1 Picea mariana
CTTTGAACACTGACAAAATCTTCCAAGGCAGAATAAGTCAAAAGCTTAGGAGAAGGAGCGACAACAACCGTCAGATAGGTTGTGGGGACTAGCCTGGACCATTAGATCAGTGTTCAGCACAACAAAGGAAACAACTGAAGTAAATCTTGGTCTTTGATCTGAAAGTGGACGTGTGGCAGAAGATCTGTCACTCTGGGGAAATTCACTCTGGAGATTTGTGTGTGTGGAGACGTGAGAACTCCCGAAGGCCAGAGAGTCAGAGTTCATCAAAACTGTCTGATTGTTGAGGACAGGTGTCAATAGATCTTCCACTTCGGAAGATTGTCATATGGGGAAAAGTAGATAGTTGAGAGTTGAAACTCCCAAGGGCCAGAGAGCTAGAATCAACCATAGCCGTTGATTTGCAATGGAGCTACGTGTCAACAGATCGTGTAGATTTGGGATCGAGTGTGGAAGGAGGAAATAAGGTAGAAAAGGGAGGATAGATAGCAGTCACTGATTGCGGATCATCGCCAAGGGATTGGAGATTGATGGACGAACTGGATTGTGGGGCCTGAACTTGCTCGGATGTTAAAAATTTGAGAGTGGCCCGCAATTTATACCACAGTTTTAACAAAGTGATACGTGGCACCTAGAGGTGAATTGCGAGGTGAAAACGGGGTTGGACTAAAACGACTCTTGCCCACGCCCGCAATCACAATTTTCCATAAAGTCATAGCCCAGGGTCATATGAAGGAAAGGGCTAATGAAAAAGGGGTTAGTGCCTGAAACTTGGAGTTTTGGAAGCGCGCGGGAATAGCCTGCGGGTCTGTCAGGACCTGCACACAGAAGGAAAGGGGACCTATGTATAATTGTTTTGGGTTCAATCATGAGCCTGAAGAGTCAATTCCACTCAGGATTTTGAAATATCCTATGACCGAGAGGTTAGTAGACCCCGTTGAGGTAGGGGCATTGCGTCGAAAGTGCTCAGGGAAGAAATAGTCATGTACAGTGACTACAATGAGAGCACAAGAAGATTCAGGAATCCAGGAAGAATTGAAGACTTTTGGGTTCAACAAGGAAAATTTGCACATGGGAAAGAAGTTGCTGCAATTTTTGTGGCAGCAAGTATGTTATGGTTTGTTGGGTCAGCCAAAGGAAAGAATGTTTGTGTGTTTGCAAGTGTTGTTGGTGATGTTGTTGCATAAGGAGGGAAGCAACAGAGAGCTGAAGTGTTGGTTATAAGTTTGATAAAAGAAGCATGAAAGCTTCTACTTCCATCAGACATTCAGGTAGTATAAAATTTGTTAATGGCAATCATGCAAGTATGAGTTTTTATTACTCTTTTTGCATAATTGTTGAAAGGAAATTTAGGCAAGAATTTCCTCAACTAGAGTTATTTCATAAAATCACATGATTATATTATTGAATGCTTACCACTGGATGTGGTAAAGGATGGAGGCCTGTATAAATTCAAATCTTTTTAGCTTCTAAGTGCACACACTGACATAGTAGAATGTCAAGTTAATTTGATTATGGAGTAATAACCAAAGAATTAAAAGATAAGAACTTGTTATAGGAATAATACTAGTAAGCTAGTCATGTATGAGACTAGGACATGGTTGGATATGGCAAGGAATGGATATGGAAAGGTTATGAGCCACACAGGTACTAAAAGCTTCCAACCTTTAAATAAATCTTGGACTGCAACCTTTTTGCTAATGCTAATGAACACCACATGGTTATATTATTGGTGTAGTGTTTGGGTCGAAAAGGAAGGCATCCAATTAATTGGGAAGACAATAGGAAGTGTGTGGAGAATGTGTCAACACATTGGCCAAAATTCCAACTTATGGATGGTGAGATACATGACTGAGATAAAGAGCATTATGTAATTCAATGCAAGGTGAGTTGAATAAGTATGCTTTGAGAATTGCACTCATGCATAGTAAGAGATAGAATTGTGTACTAAATGCAATGGCTGAATGAGTTTTGTAAGTACATGCATATATATTATTGCATGGAAATAATTGTTACTAACAATTGAAATGTTGTTAACTCATGAAGTTGAGGACATCTCAAGGAGGTGTTAGACATTGCAACAGGAAAATTGCAAGTCAAGTAGTCACGTGAGCATTGACTACAGGAAATTTTCTTGTTCAGAAAAAAGAAGTAATGAACTTATAGATATTACTGTGAACATGCATATGCATAGAATGATGAGTCATTCTATTTTATTAAATTGTTTGGTAATTATGATTGAATTGCTAGATGCAGACAATTCTAAGTTCATTGCATATGGTTCTATACATATTGCAATTGAATTATGATGTACAAGAAATACTGACAATTGTTGGTAGTATGCAAGATGAAGCCTTGTAGGAAAATGATATGTAGTTTGGTGCTTGTGGAAAACCACAAGGATGGATGCATTCATAATATGGCAATGACCAAGATGAGTTATGAAATAGAATTTCATGTTTTGGGGAAAAAGTTGAATTCCCTTTTGAACTAATTGGAGTTCCTAAAATGAATTATTTTATGTTTTTTCATGATAACTGCATATGGGTGACGCAGATGAGATGATTAAAGTTAGAATGTTGACTACAAAAAGTAGCTCAGGGAAGATGTCGATTGGAGACCTCTGAGGGAAGTTGGAACTCCTCGAGCATGAATGCTCTAAGACTTCCGGTCTGACCTGTTGTTGAAGCCCAAGGAAAGGGAGGTGTAATAGTCGATGGATTGTGTGACAGTGAAGGTGCACACTCCTGGGGTGGGACATGCATGTGGGGAAGAGAGATCGTTGGTTGGAGTACTGTCAAGGTTTAATAGCTTGACCTAGACCATGTGGATATGTATTGTGGACTGTGGCTATCTTGGGAAGCCATTACCCAGATTGAGTCATAGCCCTGCTCAGGGGTGGAAGGTCTTCTCAATCAAAAGATAAGTATAATTCTCTATTTATTGTATGTTGTGTATCTTGTATACATGTTATAATGTTATTAGAATTTCCTATATATACATATATATACATTGCATATATGCTTGCATTATGTACATCCATGACTGTACATAATGTGTTTCATTGCTTAAGAAATTTATACTTGATGCTAATCATGCTATTGATTGGAATGTGATTTAGGTGGAGCAAGAAGTCGTCTAGCAAGTGCATCCGGTGCACATATTGGACCGGAAAAGAAAGAAGCTATGGAATCGAGCCATAGGGCTTGTAAAGGTCCGGTGGACCTGGTAAGGTCCCTAGGATGCAACATGGGAGCATGGGGATGCTATGCGGGCAGAATACCTGCATCTTTTTGAATATTTTGGAAATCTTGTTGATGCTATGTAAGTAAGTTGCACCGAGGACAGTGCAAAAATAAGGGGAGGGGATTGTAATATACCCAAGGACGAGCCCATGTTGTACTTATGAATTGTAAACATGATATGTAGGCTGGTGATCCGAGTGTGATAAGCTAGTGGGCATATGTGTTAATAGGCTGAAGATCCTAGGTGTTAAAGGCTAGGAGCATGTTTTTGTACATGTAATTATGCAAAACATTAATAAATATTAAACATCGCTGCGTGCAGACCGACCACAAAGAAAGAGTGATGGGGGACTAATATTCTAGAAGGTTGGGTAAGGGAGGAGGCTAAGTGTGTGGGCCCAGGCGATAAGCTAGGGGGCTTACCTCTAAAGGGAATAATAATTAATTATTATTTCCTGAAGGCTAAGGTGGTCAATTGACCAAGTGTTGTCCCAAGTTCCTGGAAAAGAACGTATGCAAAATGGAGTGCATGCAGCTCCAGGAAGACAAGTGTCGACATGAGCTCATGCAGTTAAAAGCTGAAGTGCCAGCTGTGTTGGGGGGGTTTGCTGGTCATTATTCCCCATCCTCCATGAATTTTGTTTAGCTCTAGGATCGACCTCTGCATATCCATCACGAATCTCTGGAACTAGTAACTCGTGAGTCAAATTGTGTTGGGGGTTGGCTATCTCATTCTGTCATCCTCTGTCTGAACCTGAGACCTACATCATCGATATCTGTGTTTTGTTCTCTAGTCATGCATCCTGAACCCAGGGAGAACTGCAGACTGATTCATGTCTTCTGTGAAGCCCGAGCATCCCGTATTTTTCTGTGTCGTGTGTGTCATAAATGTTGGTTGTTGTGGCCATGCAGTCACTTGGCTCAGTGTGGCTTTCCGCCATCATCTGTTCATTGTTGAGCCTTGTTGTTGTCCTCCTTGTGCTAGAACGAAGCTAAAGAAGTAGGTTGTCAGGCCTATGTGCAATACTCTCTCCAGGTGAGAGAAGTGGTTGTGGTTGAAGAAGTAGTTTGTCAGGCCTGTGTGCAACACTCTCTCCAGGTGAGAGAGGTGGTTGTGGTTGAAGAGGCAGGTTGTCAGGCCTGTGAGCAACTCTCTCTAGGTGAGAGAGTGTGTTGTGGAAGTGAGTTCTCTTGGAAGGGGTCCCGTAGCTGCTACATAGCTCTGAGAATTTTGGTCTGACCTGTTGCTGAATCCCAAGGCAAGGGAGGTAAAGTAGTTGATGGACTATGTGATAGTGAAGGTGTATACTCCTGAGGTGGGACATGCATGTGGGGAATGAGAGTCTGTGAGCAGTGAGCATTGTTGACGATTTAAAACGTCAACGTAATTTCGCTCGCAAAGTGTTGCTAAAACCTATTATTATATAAGACTAAATAATTCTAGTAGGTGGGACCCCCTTGAACTTTTGGAGAGCAAATCTGTTCATTTTGGTGTTGTGATGATGTGATGCAGAGTTTTACATGGTTGATGTTGATGTCGTTGTTATTGATATGAGTTGAGCTTTCGTGATGTTGTCCCTTCATGTGATTACAACCTATTATTCATTAATGGTGACTATTCCTATTGCACCTGCATAACAAACATGATAGTAAAATTACCTGAAGAGCAGTTTTGAAAAAGGCAGAGCATTACAACGAGTGCAAAGGGATCTAGTTTTGCAATACTACATGCATAAAATATTTGTTGATTATTGTTAAACCTTAGCTAACAAGGAAATGGCTATGAAATTGTGTTAAATTACATTTTTATATGCATATGGTGGAAATCTTGGTGGCGCATTTGGCAAGGTGATAATGCAATGGTTATGCATTGGTTAATGGAATCGATAGCTGATATACATATGTTATGAATGTCAGTGTCTCATGGAAGTAATGGATTTGCGATTTTATATAGTCTATATGTATGGTGATTATGTTATGGTTCAGGTTGATGTTGATCATGTTATTGGTGATGATTCTATACAGTGGTCAAGCGATTTATTTGAGTTATATTTGGCATATGAATATGGGTGGTGCATTTGGCAAAGTATTGATGCGAATGGTTGAATTGTTATATGGAACTTGGATTATGCTATGGTTTAAATGGGTTGATATTCTCGATGCATGGGTTGATTAATGGTGTCAATGGGGGGCTCGTTGGCATGTACTGTTGAGTAAATGAGATGTGGGTGGAGGCAATGTGCATTTACTGCACATCATCTTTACCCTTCCTGTTGGCCGCCACCCTATTCGGACTATTGTTTGATCTTGTTGTGGTGTTCATGCTCCAGATTTTTTGCAGGGTGAAACCGCTCGACCACCTCTCGTCTTAAGGATTTCGATTAACAGGTATGTCTCTTTTGGCCATTCTTGACTTCATTCTGGTTATGAAATAATTTTGGCTTAGTTGTGTGGGTTTGTGTTTGTCCTGAGTGTTGCAATTGTGTGGAATTTTGGTTTTGAATGGAAAATGGATGGTTATGCCGTGATAGTTTTAAGTTCATCAAAGTTGTTAGCTTTCCTGGGTGATAGTTCATTGTTACCACTACGTTTTGGTTGAAGGGTTTTGTTTAAATCATGACTGGATGGTTGCCTTCACGATTCTTGGGTTTAACTAGAGCCATGTTTTCCTGTTTGGCCCTATCAGGGAACTGTCTCCCATTCACAAGTGAACCATAGTCCTCCTTGCGCATACACCTTTGGCCTCGAAGTTTCATTGTAGTTAGTTTCATTCCTCATGTGAAGGTTACCATGCAAACCCCTAACCCTCTAAACTGGAGTTGCATAGGGAGACTGTTGAGTCTACTAAGTTGTTTCTAGCTATTGTGGTCTATTACTTTGAATACGGGCTCACCCGTTGGTTGTATAACAGTCGTATTGGTATGGCTTTTCATCACTGCCTATGTGATAATAGCGTGAACCTTACATTGCCAATTTGCACTTCTAAAGTTCACAGTCACCTGCATGATGTCAAAGAACTCAGTTGTTTTTAATGGAAGGGCTTATGCTCGTTTCGATTGTATGTGTGGGTATACACAGCTACCACGGCTTGTTCGGTTGATTGATTTTTTGCCACATTGGCGATTTGTTGGTTGATGCACAATCACTAGTTTTGCACTTATGGTGATTTGGTTGATGCCTGACATTGGTCACGAATGATTAGGGTTGCTCACATAGGTCGCGTTCTATGTATGGTGTTTTGCAAATGAAACATGGGGCATGATAACTATGGTTTCCCTGGGGCCTAATGATAATCAAACTAGATAACTATAGAAGGCATATCCACGACATCCTTGTGTTGTTGGTTGAATAAGCCTGAGTGTGCACGGCTTGATTGAATCATGGTGTGACTTAAACGAACCAACCACTTATTAATACGCACAACCTCAACATGACATGTTGAGTTGTTAACATTACTGTGTGTTTGTTGTGATAAGTGGAAATGTTGCATTGTGGAGTTTGGTTAGTTGCACTTTGTGTGCAGTATGGATAGTTTGTTTTTATACTCAGTGATACCCTCAGAGTTTTAAGCATGTTATTTATTGAAATTGACCACTGATGATGAAATTCGTGTTGGATATTTGGCTCGGCTTTTAAGTCGCATTGAGTTGTTTTATTTACAGTGGCATGGTTACATTGCCTTGGAAATTTACTCATGCATAGCCTGTGTCTAAATGGTGGTTGTTGGTTGTATAGTCAATTGTCATTTTAGGCATGGCATGTGAAGTTTTGATTATTTTGGTCTTTTACTGCATATATATATGGGAAAGAATATCATTACAGATCTTAATTGGCTCTATTGTAGAGATAGTGACTTCATTATTATTTTGGAAACATGACTTTTAAATATAGATATGGATTGAAGAAATGTATAACAGTGGTGGATATTAATGATTACGGATTGGGAATGAGTGTTGTTGTTGGCTGTTATAAAATGCAGAATGTGAGAATAAAGGGAACATAACCTCTTACAAATTGTGTGAAATACTTACTGTTTTGAAATGGCACTGTGTTGGATATTAATGGACAGTGAACTAGTCAAAGACACAGGAATTATTACTCGGTCATATGATTGTTGGTTGATGCATATTTTCTTACTGTAGAATATTATATGGATTGCTTGATTAATTTCATGAACAGTAAACGTTATCTTCCCCTTCCATGATCTCACTTTCCGCTAATTTCAAACCCTTCACATATCCCATATCCTTCTTTCACCCCCTGTTCTGAAATTGATTATAGCCAAGGGAATTTTTGTGTTGAGATAGATGAAAGTGGCAGTGTTTTGGGTGGATTGCAGTGATGTTTTATTAGCTTGTTTTACAGTTGATTGTTGTTGTCATTGAGCAGTGACCATTTCTTCTCCCCTTTCATTGTATCATTTTTTTCGCTAACTACAAACCCCTCATGTATCCCTGAACCCTTTTTCACCCCCCTTCTCATTGATTTAACATTAAAACAATTTGTATGGATTGGATTGCGTGAGCCTAATACATTCTAATCCAAATCTATTTCGTATTTTTAAGAGTTTTCATGCATGGTTATTTAAAAAAATATTTGCTAATCGATTACACATGCAGGATGAGTTTTTTCAGTCGGGGAAGCCATGGTCGAGGAAACAGAGGTAGAGGTCACTGGAACCGAGGCCCAAGAAGGCTCATGTTCTCTATACATTTTGATGTTGATTCATAAGAGCTTGGCCAATTGTTTCATGCTAGATTATTTAATTGGATTGGGCAGGGAATAGTCCAACCTTGGCCTGAAAGGCCTCCTTTCCAAGCCCCTCAAGCCCCCGGTATCCCTGTGCCTCCTCATGTCTCTTTGCAGCCTAAAGTCCCTGAAAATGATGGGTTGCAGGAGATTGTTCACCTGATAGTCTCCCAACACCGTGGCTGGCCCAACTCGACTTTGCCTGCTCCTCCACCTTTGAACCCCGTTGTCCAAGCTGCCCCTAACCACTCGCCAACGCAATCCTCCCACGCCAGCAAGAGATTGAAGACTGAAGCCCATCATGCATTTGATAAAGGAAAAACTATTGCTGCCCCTCCCTCACCTTCCGATGACTCTGACAAATCCGTGTCTTCACGGATGCATTTGAGGGACGATTGTTCCCATGTGATCAGTGAGATAAATCCTAAAGACTCTGCCCAGCCCTAGGCTAATTCAGGAAAATCAAGAGGTGACAGTAGCAACCAAGGAAGGGTTACATCACAAAATGGAAAATATGGCTTTTGAATTTTATGTTAATTATTGTTTTATGACGATGGACTTCATGGATTTTGGACAACATGTTTTATTTTGGATATATGAGTATTTTTTTGAAATATTTTTAAATTTCACGAGCTAAAATTACCAAAAGCAAATATATTGATGTGAGACACAAGGAAGTGTGTTTTGCTTAACTAATGGTTACGTTATGATTATTATGATTGTTATGAGCTAAAGGGAGTCACAAGGGGTCACGCCTACTAGTTATTATTTATTTATGACCCTATTACGATTATTACTTTTCCCCCCTAACTAAAGTTAGTTGAGTCTTTAGTTAGCTTAACTAATGAATTGGTTCAACTACTCCAACCAATTCTGATTTGTTAAAAGAAAAAGAAAGGGGAGGGACAAGAAGAGGAGAGAAGAGAAAGCATGCTAAGGTTTGCTCTTTGAGTTCATGTTGAGACAATTCCATTTTCATTTATTCATATATTCATCATAGCCTAATTTTGTTTTAAGATAGCAGTGTCTTATTGTAGACAACAATATTCAGGGTTGAATCAAATCATTCAGACACTTGTTCTTCAGAGGTGTTGATCTATCTTTGATAGTCTTTGTAGACTTGTCTATTTGTGAATTAGTTTTCATGACTAACAAAGGCTATTGTGCAGAGTCGAGTGGGCAACAATCTGTGGCAAGATGATCCAACTTTTAGAGTTCAGTTTTGGGTTTCTGTCAGAGGTCCTTTTTTATGTTCCATTGAGGATGTCTAAGTTTGACTTTGGTCCAAGATTTCTGTATGAGATTTTGTAACGAAAGTGACTCTCTGGTGAATTGGAATGAAATAAAGGATTGCTTTATGTCTCAATTGTCTTGATTATCATCTTGGTGTCTTTACTTTTGTTCTTATATTTATTTCAACAACTGATATATTCAGAAAATACATAAAAAAGTGAATTTCCAGCAATCTTTTTGTTGATAAAAGACTAGTCTAAGCACTCGTAATTAATACTTGTGAGTTAGGATATTATTTTTGTTGGCTATAAACATAGGGTGATATTCTCGTCTACTTTACTTTAGCCAAGAAAAGTCTGAAAATTCTTGAGTAAGATCAATTCATATCTTTTCCTCAACATTTATTTGGCGACCATACTGGTGAGATCTTCGATATCTCTCTGGTTAAAGTTTATACTCAATTTTCATCGATACATCTTTCTTTTTCTAATTTTGATTCTTTGACTGTTTTGGTTCTAATGACCGTTCCTGTTGCAAGGTAGCACAATCTTGAGTCCGGTCTCCAAGACCAGACCAACATTGCTTTGAACTTATTTCATACTATTTTAGACACGGCTAGGACTTGTGTTGAGCTTAACCGTTCTTGGGCAACAATTGAATGAGATATTAGTACTCAAGAACAATTGGAAGCAGACATAGGCAACCTAGAAATCAACAATAAACTTTTGTTTCTTCAGTTTCGACCATTCTTTCAAGTCCTTTGATTCTCGTGCTTAAAAAGTATGGGCTTTTTCAGTTCGAAGAAGATGCCACAACCACACCATGGCATGTGTCCTCTCCTCTTAACCTAGCACCTGCTACTCGCCCACTTCCGAAGTTTAAAGAGCATCTACCTAAGTTTTCAGAAAATAACACTGTCAATACCAATGAGCACCTAGTGGCATTCTCTAACGCTTGTCATAACATATGAGCTAATGACACTGATACCTGCATGCGCTTGTTCGTTAATTCCTTGGAAGGGAAGACCGTGACCGACTTCTTTGACCTTCCTCCTAAGATTCTGTCTACTTGGGAGGAACTAATCTAATGGTTTAGATCAACTTGTGGGCAATCTAAAAGCCCAGCCGAGAAGTTAAGGGAGTACAATAATGTCACTTACAAAGATGGTGAGACCATCATGTCTTTCAACTTGCATTTCATCAAGTTGTATAATCAAATTCCTAAACTTATTCACCTTGAGAACCAAGCCGCCTTTATGCATTACTACAATGCATTGCCTTCTCCTTATTGTCATAGGCTTGAAGAAAAAGCCATTGATAATCTCGGTTCCGCTCTACACACTTGTTCAGAGTATGAAGAACAACTTGAACGAACTGGTCTACCCTAGGGAGAATCAATTAGACAGACATACATGTCCGCTCTTTTACAACTAGTACAAGATATGAACAATCGTATGATAGCATTTGAGCGGAAGGGTACTGTCTCCCCTCTCACCCCTGGAGCTTCATCCTCTTTTGCCCCTCTTTTTAGAGGTCCGTTTGAAAATAATTTTCAACCCAAAGCTATCCTACCTAGGAGTTGGTGTAACTTTTGCGAAGAACACCATGAAGAAACCATGTGTGAGGTAAAGAAGAGTGTCAGAGACAAGATCTTTGGGAAAATACCAGAAGCTACTATCGCTGTCCTAGATTTCGCTGAGCCAGAAGATGTCATAGTTATCAATACCAGGAACAAAACCTATGCCTCAAAAGGCAAATTTGACCCTCCTCGCAGTTCTTCTAGCCTGAGCTCATCCTCAACCACTGTTGCACCCTAGGTTCCTAAAATTCCCGAGAGTCAAAAAATCACCCCTCCCCCCGCCTCTTCCAAATACACTATCTTGAATCAATTGGCTAACATCAAGGTAGATGCAAACCTCCTAGACATGGTTCTCATCCCTGAACAACAAATGCATCTGAAACAATTCATGGAAGGAAAAGCTTCCGTTGTAGGCAATCTTTCCGAAGAGGATTCTTCTGTAAATAAAGTAGGT
>JASDQU010209520.1:13001-23734 GCA_032191745.1 Picea mariana
AAACAATGGGGTAGCATACACCAATTTGTTTTCTATCTTGGTCATGACCTTAAACTTAGATTATTATTATTATAAAAGGTTTGAAATTAGTCATAATATCAAAAACTCGAGAACAATTTATATTTTCTCTAATGTTTTTCATAATTAGACTTTAAACCTATTTAAAAAAAATTGTGTGAAATAAACATGTTTTAAACATTATTTTTTAATTAATATATATATTAACAAGGACAGATAATGTGTATTATATAAAAGAGTGTTGTAGCCGAGCTAAAACCAACCAGAGATTATAAAATCAAAGTGTTCAATAGAGTTCAACAAAGTAGAGGGAATGAGCATCCTCAATTAACAGATATCTTTCAAAATTTTGTACAAAAATAAGAGAGGCTTCTTGATTGGATTGTACTCTAACTAAATAACAGATCTTTAACAAAATGAAGCATGTCTGTAATATGTAAATTGTAATGCATGAATCTAGCTAGCGTAATTTCAGTTATGTTTCCACTATCGCTTGAGAATATTCCTGCATGTCGGCAATTGGTGGCGGTGGTCGTGGATTCTCTACCTTGTATGAAGCCTGGGAGCATGTTGAGGGAATTCATGCATTCAATCCAGAAGATGCATCTCTAGGGCCATGTTTATCTTTTCCCATTTGAGAAATTTGTTTTGCATGCTTGTTGAGCTTTCTTAGCACAATGACCATCTTTTTATCATGCCTATTTTCACTTTATTGCGTGGCTTGCTCAAGTTGTGCATGAGAGTGTTTGAGGGCTGTGATTTCCTATCATTGATATTCCATTTTCCCTTGAAGTGCATCCAATTCGTAATTAGTGCAATCACATGCTGGGAGGATTCTATGCCACATGGTAATTGAAAAAAACAGAGAGTCCAAGAGTTCTTGTGAGAAATTTGTGAATGGTGGGGAGGTGGAAGTAAACAACAATTAGAAGTAAGNATCCATAGTACCGATGATGATGGTAAGATACACTGGTACTAGGTGTTGAGAGCCATGGGAAGGACGAGCAACGAACTACAAGGGGATGAACATCTCATGATGATGCCAAAGTGAGAGTAAATCCCACATGTGGAGAGTATGTAAGGAGAGAGAGATTTTAATTCCACCATGCATAGATATGATTCCATATGCCATCTGTTGTAGGTTGCGCGTGGAGGTGACGTGAGGCACATGTATGGAGAGGGAAATGCTTTGGTTCATCCTGATGTATCTGTTATTATGAGGGGGGAGTCACATCACTTATCCCAAGAACATTTTTAATACTTTTTATGCCTCCATTGTCCCTTTAATCTTTAATGTTTGCAATTATTGCAATGTTAATTCCACCTTTGTCAATAGTGTTGATTGAATATGCACTCTTTGTTTCTCCTATACCCATGATATTAAGGAATAAATCGCATGGTTGTTACCTCATTAGTCAGTAAAGCCCCTTGATTCACCGTCTTGGATTTCTTGGCTAGTTGATCTGCCTCTTGATTTTTTTATCGAAGAATATGGAAGTATTCCACTGAGTGGAAATTTTTCTCCTCAAATTTGATTCTTTGGTAGATTCTTCACAAGGAGGACTAAGAGCTATAGTTGATGTGTTTCAGACTTTTTATCATCAATCCGGAGTCTCCTATGACAACAATGATCTGTGTTTTGTTTTCAAGTATCAGAGTCAATCCCATAAATGTAGTCAAAACTTCTGCTTGATTATTTGTTTTGTTTTCCAATCCCATGAGTATCTGATGTTTTGATTTCCTCCGCGATCAAATATGACCCAGGCCTATCACCCCTTATATAGTTATATATATTACAATATACAATTAATAATAATTAATTTATTAATTATATAAATGATTTATGTAAAATATTGTTGTAATAATAATTTATATAAATTATATTATATGGTTAGTAATTATTATTTTATTTTATTTTCTTTTGGTTGAAAATGATGATAACAACGCATTTTTTTTAATATGTTAACATGTTATTACATAACATATAGTAATTATATTTTAATTATTTATATGAAAAGTTGGAATCTAATTATAACATTATAAAGTTTATGGAAACTCGTGCTTTTTGCCATATTTTTCAATATTGTGTAATAAAGTTTAAAGAATTTTTATGTTTTTCCTTGTCTTTTATCATTAAACTTTTAATCATTAAAAATTTAATGTTAAATTTAATGATATTTTAATTAAATATATTAAAATTAAAATTAAAATTAAAATTAATCTTTTAAAATTTTATTTAATAAAACATAAACTTTATTTAAAAAAATTATTTAACCAATACTAAAAACTTATTCATTGTGCATTGCCACCAACCTCTTTACAATAAATATGTAAAAACCCATGAATAATTCTAAGCATTAGTTTATTATACTATAAACAAATAGTTAAATGGAAATGATGTGTTCCCCCAAAAAAAAAAGTGAAATGAAAATGATTTGTTGTATTAAATGCAAGTGGTAAGTATGGAAGGAACAAATCAAGAGGTTAAGTATTCAGTTCAATAAGATATCATTCATCTATACTTACCGTGAATTTAACGAGGTAGCAAGCGCTCTGTCTAGTGTTCAAGGATCTTGATCACTGTGGGGAGATCATCTACATCTAGTGGGTAGACAATGAGCCATGCTTCACTAGATTTATAAAAGTTTTATGATTCCTATTTGTTGCTTATGGATCCTTTGGCAATCAGAATATTATGTTGTGTAGGTCTTCTGATTTTAGCATCGGGGTATCCTTTTTTTGTATGGAAGGTGGTAACTTCTGGGCAGATGTGCTCTCGATTTAAAGCTATGATTGATGCATTGTAAGCTTGATTATCACATTTTGGCTGTCACAGTTTTTCGACATATGAAAATCCAATATTTTGAAAGAAGTTGATCAGTGATGTAACATTTTATATTATCTAATATAAAGAGAAATTTTCTTGTTTGGAAAAAAATGGTGCGTGGACCTTTTATTAAATGTTTATTTACAATTTTTGATGTTGTGGATTTAATTATGTGGGGATTTAGTATCTTTTATAGAAACAAGTAGTGATCACATTTGAAGGACTATTCTTAATTTCAAGTTGAAGGATATATATTTATTTAACCTTTCCATGATGAAAAATTGAAAAAGTAGTTGTACTTTAATTGACAAGAGTAAACTATTTACACACTTCAAAAAAAATATTCTAAATAAAAAAATAACCTTACAATTATTAGTCCCTGTCGTAGGCGTAGAGGGACTATAGCAATCGATAAATCGTTGACCTGGTATTAGATTGTGCATTGACCATAAATATTTCCATATTGTTTATTGTTGGAACAAGGGAAGTGAAGACATCGATTTTAATATAATAAAAAGTATCATGTTTGTCAAGATTTGACTGGACAAAGGATTGGAGGTCTTATTGCAGCCTTCGCTATTCCCAATGTTAAATATCTTGACATGTCCAAAGTATTTGGTAGTAAATGGTCTTTTTGAATTATATATTTTATGATGCATTGGTTGACGGTGGATTAATGCTAGCATTAGTTCGAATGTGTCCCTTAGCATTTTCTGCTGGGTAGAATAGATTCTCCACGATATTACTATGTCTGATTTTTGCTTTATTTTTGCGTGCTTCGAGAGAACAAGCTTGCCACGCTGCATATTTTCTTAAATGCTTGCATAGGCCTATGCCCTTCGACGGCCCTGACAGTCTTAACTGTTTACCTAACATCTCTGGCAGTGTTAAATGATTATTGTACAGATGGGTTGCAATATAGTTTCGTTCATGGTCGACATCAGTGCTCGAGTGTTCGATCCTTGTTCAGTGCGTTGTTCCATAGTTATGGTTCTTGTTTGATTCAGCTTTGCAAAGTTGAGGTCCCGCAATTTCAATTCGAGCTCTTCGTATTTGTTCACTAGTTTGTTGTTTTTCAACTTTGCAAGATGTTGGACCTGTTGTCGCGGTTTGCAGTTTTTGGGGCTGATCTCTTGTCACCCTTTGTTGATGGGTACATTTCCCTGTTGTTGTTGTTTTTCAATGGTGGCAGTCCCACCATCTTGTCTGTGCTCTTAGTTTCTATTCCTGGAAAGCATGTGTCATGCACTGCAAAGGGCTTTACAAAAAGTAGTTAGGAGCCATTAGAAGAGGGAACCATCGGGCGGGGTCTGTACGCAGGGTATGATTTCATTCTGTGGGTGGGAACACTGCGTCTGCCTGTTCTATTTTTGCTGAGTAAAGTTATTGTTTTATTTTTTTGTCTATTTTCTTGTCATTTGTTGTGGGGACTAGGGGGGATTGAAGTTGAGAAGAAGAAGGTTCAAAGATACATACGAGGATTGGTGCCCTGCTTTGTTTTTTTTTTCTATTTTTCTACCTTTTATTTTTTTCTCTTGCTTTTCTTTGTTTTCATAGAAAGTGAAACTATGTAGCAAATAGCGTCAAAGTGACAGTTGAAGAGATGGACAAGGTAATAGATGTTGAGTCGTACAAAATAGCTGCACAGTCCATTGTATATGACATCATTGACATGGTTTTGCATAAAAATGCGCTTTTTATATTGGATGCATTCTCGTATACTATTGGGGATTGCCTTTTTGATACATTCAAGTTTCTATTGCATTTCCGCTATTCGTCGACAAAGCTACGCAATGGATTGATAGATTATTTCTTGACCTGTTTTAAAAATGGCGATGTCAAGGCTTTGCAGTCCTATGAATACGAACTGGAATCTAATTTTCTTTGGCAGTTGCATGGAATACAAGATGTCAGCATGAATTTTTCAAAAATGTCGTTGTCTGCATCTCCAGTTCTGCCTCTGCATGAGAGGGGACTTTGGGGAGATACATTTTGTATACGATGGCTATCTAATTGGATGAATATACCAGTGGCCATTTGGTCATTGACAAGAAAAACAAGATATCTACTATTTAATAAAACTGCATGTGACAATCCATATTGCATCTTGTTCCATGATGCCAATGCCGTCAGTGGCCATTATGAACCACTAGTGTACAAAAAAATGCCCATATGCAATATAAAAGGTCCTTGTATCTACTTGTCTGTTATTTGCAAAGACCTTCAATCACAATGCAAAGGGATTTTGCATGGCATAGATTGCCATGGTTTACAGCTGGAAACAAACGTTGTGTCTAGCTGTGGAGATAGTCTGTTCAATGCAATTTTTTGTTTGGTACCAACAGAATTCGATGTTTAGTCACTTTGACTTTACAATATACAGTCCTTTTTCAATGCAATTATAGGCGACAAGCAACTGGATTTTAGGTTCTTGCATCATCACCTTTGCCCATATCTCGTAGAAAATATACCAACAGTTGGAAGTTGGCAGGAATACCTTGTGAACATGGCACTTCCATATGAAAAAGGGCATATGGAGGGTTTCAAATTCTATTTGCAATGGTTGTCTGTCATATTCAAGGTTAATATCCAGGTGTGGTTGCCCTTGCCAGATGCCACTGTCCATTCCTCAGTTATTGATTCAAATTGCGATCGAACTATTGAAATCCTTTCGTTGAAAACAGATACAACACATATCCATTATGAACCTTTGCTTACACATATCGGTAGTTCAAGGTTGACTGTCCATGCCACCCAAACGACATCGAATTTGCATACACGTGGAATGTTTTTTTGTGAAAATGAAATTCCTCCCAGTTGCGATATGGGCAGACATGGCTTGAAAAAAAAAAACATGCGTAAAATTCATGTTGTGATGAGGCCATAGATGGCTTAGAGAAAAAACGTAGAGTAAGTTATCACAATTTGAAAAACATTATTCGTCAAATTCGCCCGACTTTTGATAAGGTCATAGAGACCTTGAACAAAAAACGTAAAGTAGTTTCTCAGAAACTGGGTGAAAGTGAAATTCATCCCAGTTGCCACCAACTCATCTTGCCTTTGGGAAAGAAACATAGACTAAGTTACGAGAACTTGAAAAAGGTCATGCGTGAGAGAAAAAAATACATTGGTACACTTCCTTTTAGAGAGAAACTCACATATGACAATGTAAATAAATCTGGTCGTGCATAACAAAGCATAAACAGGTGCGATTGCATATCCCAGAATGGTGATGCAACTGTACGACTTCATGATCTACAAGCAACACCATGCAGTAGTAGCAATAAAAAGAAGGAAACAATTTCTATGAATACTTCCTTGCGAAAAAAAATGCAAGACAGAACTACATGAAACAAATTAAAGACACTCCTTCCATTGCATGTGCAATTTCTGAACAATTGAATTTTTGTCTTCCATGCAAACGATCACTTGAAAATGGAAAATTGCCACAGTTTTCTAACCCTGACCGAATAAGATGTAATACAACACTAGCAGATGTAAGTGCACTTACAAAAATCAAGGAGAGACTTGTGTCTCTGCGAATTGCATTTGCCCAAATCAGACCTTGGGGCTATAAACGACCCTAGATGGGCTTAACAGGATCAATTATTAATGTGTCTGTTCAGCTAGATGTTGTGCAAAAAGTGTTGCCACAATCTATTAAAAATACAATTACAATCGTTGTGGCTCTGAAAAGACGCTTGCAATACAAAAGTAACTATCAGACAGGCAAAGTGCATGGGCATGCTGTTATGAAAGCATTAAAGGAATTATGTTCCAAAGCCCTGTACAAAGCAGAGAACATTTGTATAAATGCCAACTGGAATAATGTTCTCGCAAAAGAATATGGCAACTCTACAGATACTCTTGAAAATCCTAGTGATTTTGATGCAAGTGATGAATCGGACAATGAAACAGCTGCTGAAACATTGGTGCATGGATTCACTGATTCAAAGTGCATTCGTGACTTGTAAGACAAAATTGTTGAAATTGCACCTGCTGAGGGGCAATGTCCACTTGGAATATTCAAGGACAAATTCGCTGAGGAAATGAACTTTCCAACACTCTTCTATGGAGATCCAAGTGACACTGATATTATAGAATGATTCAGTTATCATAAAATAGTTCGATGGGAGATGCTACATTCAAGCGGTTGCTTCTCCTGTCACATAACAAATTTGTTTTTCAAGACAATGCACATAATAATCGAGCAATTTATGTCCTGCATCTGAGTTTGAATAAGAAAAGGCCAGTTACAAGGAAGAAAGTTGTTCGCAAAGGATGTGAAGCACAAAGTTAACCTAGAAAAAATTCTGAAATCTGATATTGGATACATAGATTTCAAAAACATCTGCACCTCTCCTGACTATTTGCAACAAAACAAAAAAAATATTTTTGCAATGATCCGAAAATTAGGCCCACCAACATTTTTTGTCACATTTACAAGTGCAGAGCACTACTGGGATCCATTGGTGGTTGCGGTATCTGACCTCCATAAGAATAGGAAACATAAAAAAGAAACCGATACACCAGAAAATAGTGACATTGATTACCTCATAAGAAAAGACCCTATGACATGTACTCGCTACTATATACACAGAATAAATGCTTTGAGACAATTGATATGCCATGATGAAACATTTTTCGGAAAAATATCAAACTACTTTTTTGTCACTGAATTCAAGAATAGGGGAAATGAACATGACCACGCACTGTTGTGGATAGAGGATGCACCGGTGTATGGAGCCGATAACAATTTAGAGATCAAACAATTTGTGGATAAATACATAACACACGAGATGGCTCTTCATCTCGTNGATCCAGAACTTGTGAAAGTCCATAGACATTACCATAAAAGAAGTTGTAGAAAACGAAAAAACTCACATTGCAAATACAACTTTCCCGTGCCACCAATGAGAGCTACAAGAATCATAGAGCCAATTAGTGAAGAGGAAAATTTTGTTGTTGAGAAATCTAAATCCTTGTTTGCATTTCTAGAAGAAGGGGGATTTGATGAAATGATGAGCTTTGATGCCTTCTTGACACAGGTAAATCTTTTATAAGATGAGCACATCCAAGCCATACAATGTACGCTTAGGCAACCAACACTTTTCCTTAAATGAAAACTCTCCCATATTTGGAACAACAGTTTCTCTAAGGATATGCCAGTTATGTGGAAAGAAAATATAGATGCGCAGTACATGATGGATGCATATGCTGCAACATCATATTGTACCTCGTATATGGCAAAGATTGAAAAATCTATGACAACTGCATTCAAAAAAATACGCAAAGAACATGAAAGAAGTCAAATTGATGCCATACAAATGATATGCACACTTGGCAATACATTGCTTAATCTTCAACAAATGTCTACTCAGCAAGCAGTTCACATTGCACTTTCCTTGCCCCTCACTTGTAGTTCAATAAAATTTGTCTTCATAAACACATCTCCACTTGAAAAATGCACATTTGTCCTTAAACCACCGGTTTTGCTGCAACAAGAGCCCGACAATTCAGAGGACGTGGTATGTCGCTCTATTATTGATTATTACATCCAACATCCATCTCCTATTAGGCATATCTGCTTAGAAGAATTCGTATCGCATTACAAAAAAAATGGTGCACCCATATCAAAAAGAAAAAAACCCTTTGTCATACGATTTGTCAAATACAACAAACATTGTGACTATGAAAACTATTGTAGAGAAAAATTGTTTCTGTACGTTCTGTTCGATGAAAATGAAGAGACATTAATGCATAACTTATGTACATGGGAGGTTGTGTATCTTGCGTCTGAGACTATGGTGCACATCAATGAAGCTATATTTACCTACAATGTTAATCCAACATGGGGCGATCTAGAGGTTGCACTTAATGACCTAGAAAACCCTGGTGATCATGATGACACATTCAGTAACCCAAAAACAACCAGAACTATTTCCGAGTCCTATGACTTACAAGGAGATTTGCCTTGTCCTCCAGTGGCTAGAAGTGAAAAATGTATCAATCTTGGTTTTCAAGTTACAAAACATCCTTTCCTAATTGAAAATAATGAATACCATAGAATAAGACATCTGTTGAATCTTGAACAACAAAAAATTGTAAAGGATATTGCTCTTAAAAAACACTTGAACATGAACAGTCCTATGCACGTGTTCCTTATAGGCGGAGCAGGAATAGGCAAGACACTCATAGCAAAAGCATTGTTCCAAATGCTTATACGAATCTATGATTCAAACAATTCCTCTGATCCTATGAAACCAAAGGGCCTAATAGTTGCATACATAGGAAACGCTGCATACAATGCTGGTGGAACAACAGTCCACTTTGCATTTGTAATGCCTTTTCACAAGTCACAGTTTCTTCCACTTAGCAAGGAAATGTTGGATACATTATCTAAGCTTTATGAGGAACTCCAACTTGTCTTTATAGATGAAGCATCTTTGATTGGGAGTCGGTTCTTGTATTCCATTTCCAGCCGACTAAGAAGCATAAAACATGTGCAGACGAAATACTTTGGAAACATTGACATGATATTCTGTGGGGATCTTTACCAGACACAACCCATCCAAGATTATTTGATATTTGAACAACCCACGGTCAACATGGAAATAGTCACCCATGACTTCTGGAGGGACAATATTAAATGCTTTGAGTTGCATACTACAATGCACCAAACAAATGAAACATTCATTACAATACTGAATAGAATGCGCACCAACAACCAAACACATGATGACTTGACCCATATCAATTTGAAATGCTTCTGGCCTACACCAACAGACCCAACATTCCCTTACCTATTCTATAGAAATAAGGATGTTGGAAACTATAATAGCCACATGATCTCCATAATGCCTCGCGATGATATCATCATCAATTTCATTGACCTGGAAGAAGACAACCATGGAAATGTGCCATGGCATGAACATTCAGTCACTTTACCTTTGCAGCTTGTCCTCAAATTAGAAACATTGGTTGAGATATATGCCTACAACTATGATTCATAGGATGGCTTGGTGAATGGTGTAGATGGAATACTGAAAGGCTATACCAAGACAAAAAAAGTGGATGTCGTTTGGATTAAGTTCCATGAACCACATATAGGCAAGCGACAAGCAAGAAAGTTGTCTTATCTATATAATTCAAATATTGGAAGTGATTAGACACCTATTTTGCGAATATTGAAGCCAATATCAACATCAACAAAGATATGTCAACTGAAGATTCGAAAACAGTTTCCAATTAAACTTGCATGTGCATGTACAGTCCATAGATCACAAGGACTAACACTTGATAAAGTTTCTTTTCAACCTACTGGAATTTAGATACATGGACTTGTCTACACAAAACTATCTCGTGTTAGAAGCATAGATTCCTTGTATTTACTAAGTCCTCTCACAAAAGATAACTTCAAAGTGAAACAAAAAGTTGATATTGAAATGGAACGACTGAGGACCACCCCAAAATGGCAATTGCATTATGATTACCAATCCATACAAACAAATTCATATGTATCAATTCTTTCGCTTAACACACGCAGCTTAAATGCACACATGGATGATATACTGAATGACTATGATATAATGCAATCCGATATTTTGTTCTTGCAAGAAACACACATGGAATTATGCACGCAGAACAAACAATTCCCAAATCACAATTGCATATCAAGTTACATTACACATGGGGTCATGATACTAGTGAAAAAACATCTACCAATTTTGGACCATATACATATCGAAGAAAACAATGTTGAGCTGGTGCTTTTCTCATGAAATAGAAGTTGCAATACTGAATCTGTATGTTGCTCCCCATGCAACATTCTCCAACATAGTACATGTTATTTCCAATGCATTGACCCATTTCCATCTGAACGGACCCA
>JASDQU010209520.1:28072-39320 GCA_032191745.1 Picea mariana
TATATGCCTTCCCTTTCGTGTTATATAGTTGATAATTATATTATATATATGTTATATGCCTCCCTTCTTGTGTTATATAGTTTATAACTATATATAATATAGTTATAAACTATATAACACAGGAGGGGAGGGGAAACATATAACACGGGAGGCGATGTCGAGCATAGCTTCAACCCTCGCGTGGCGAAGGGTCAGATTCCATAGCACCATGGAACCCGACCCTTGGCCACACTAGGGTTGGGGCGATGCCTCTCCCCTCCCCTGCCCTACCCTGTTATATATGTTATATGCCTCCCCTCCCATGTTATATAATTTATAACTATATTATATATAGTTATAAAATATATAACACAAGAGGGAAGACATATAGTTATATGACTATAGTTATATATAGTTAATAACTATATATTATAATATAGTTATATAATATATAACTACATTAAATTTTCTAAATTTAATGTTTTGTTAGTATTTTTTATTTTTTATCTTTTTAAATTTTATAATTATATATAATATAATAATATAATTATATAGATTTTTTATTATTTATTTTTAATTTGTAATTAAATTTTCTAAATTTTAATGTTTTGTTAGTATTTTTTTTTTAACCTGATTTTAGTATTATTTTTTTTAGGTTTTAATAGATTTTTTACTATTTTTTTTTCAAAAACATATATATTAAATTATTGTTTTCTGGGGAAAATTTTAATTTTTTTTCATTTTTTTTAAGTTTTTGTTTTTATCTATTTTTTTAAATGTTTTTTTTCCACAAATTTGGGTTTTGATTATATATTTTTAAATGTATTGATTTTTATGGTATTATGTATTATGTTGTGTTTGGAGTGACAAACTAAGATTTTAAAAGTAAGCATTTAAGGATTGATTTGATGATTTTGTTTGCAATAACTATTATTTTGATTATGACTTTTAAAAAATGTCATTTTAATACCCCAAATTTAAAATGGGTGCTACTTGTAGCAATACATTTCAATTTGATGGTTGATTTTGAGGTTTTGGTTTTAATGGTATCGACTCATAAAAATATGATTTCAAAATATCTATAAATTTAACATTTTGAAAAAAAAAATAAAAATTGTAACATCATTTTTTTATTTAGGTGCCGATTTGAAGGTTTTTATGAGCTATTGTATGAGTTTTGAAGGTCATGTTTGAAAAATGTTGTAATTTTGACCCCGTTTGAAAAAATGGTGCTACTGGTAGCACCACTTTTTCATTTGAGGGTTGATTTTCATATTTTTTTGGAAAAATATGGGTTTTTTGGGCCAGAGTTCTGGTTTTGAGGTCACAGTTCTCATTAAGTTGGTAACTATGTTTACATTGATTAGAAGCATTATTGACTATCTTAGTGTATGGTTTGGTTACATGCTATGGTGTATACTTGAGGTTTGGTATATTGTGTTATGAGGTTACATCTTGGTGATATTGAGGACCATGCTAAAGGCATGTATTTGTGGCATTTGGTATATGGCTTGAGGCACATCATTGGATGCATGGTACATGTTGGTTGAGGTCTACTTGATGAGATACATCATTGGTTCATATCTTGGTTTATTGGTATATGGTGTATGGCATGATATGGTATATGATTAGTGCATGGTATGGTGTTGATGTACATGGTTGATGGGCATGTTTGGTGCATGGTATGGTACATAGTACAGGATTGATACATGATATGGTACAAGTTGATGATACAAGTTGTGGTATATGGTTGATGCTTGGTATGGTACAAGTGTTGGTGCATGGTTGATGCATGTGTTGTGTTACAGGTTGATGGTTTGGTACATGTTTGGTAGAGACATGTGTTGGTGATGTTGGAAATCTATTTGAGAGGTGTACTTGGTGTATGATCCATGTGAGAGGATCTGGTTGAGTATCAGTGACAATGACAGGCTGAACATGTTGATGTGACATGTTGGATACAGTGACAGAT
The DNA here is from genome assembly GCA_032191745.1 of Picea mariana. Classification (NCBI taxonomy): domain Eukaryota; kingdom Viridiplantae; phylum Streptophyta; class Pinopsida; order Pinales; family Pinaceae; genus Picea; species Picea mariana. The sequence continues at coordinate 30,024 of JASDQU010209520.1, forward strand.
TGATTATAGGTTGATTGATATATCAGTGGCAGTGAGTGTGGTAGTGATAGTTTGGTCTACACTTATATTTTAGGGTGGTTGTATGGGGCAATGAAAGGGGGTTGTATCCTCCTTTTGGTTGGAGCCATAGAATCAAGGAGTTGTATCTTCCTTTAGGTTGGAGCCTGAGAATCAGGGGGTTGTAGCCTCCTTCAATTTGAAGCCTGAGAATAAGGGGTTGGAGCCTCCTTCCAGTTGCAGCTAGAGAATTTGGAAGTTGGTGTTTCCTATGAATGAATTCTTGATATATAAGAAATCATTATTTGATTTTCTCCCATTTGGGTTTCCACATAAATATTGGCGTATTGTGTATTTTATATGATGTTGCTCATGATTATATTCTCATGATATATTAAATGCAAACATAGATAATACATTGATGATAAATTGTTGAACATTGTTGTTAAAGTGAAAGAANTCTCTTAGTATTCCAACATAGCATACTCTTAACGCTTTTAGTTTTTCCCAATCTTGGATCAATTGGGACCTCTCCCTCACCTCCTCAACTTTCTTCTCCATTCTGATCAATGGCTCACCCTTGAGAACCTTCTCTCCCTCCCATGGAATCCGACAAGGAGATCCCCTTTCTCCCTTCTTCTTCAATTTAATGGAAGAAGGTCTAGGGAGACCTATCAAAGATGCATTTTCTGAAAATAAAATGAAAGGCATTTGGATCTATAATGAAGAACAATCGATCTCCCATCAACAGTTTTTCGATGAAACAATGCTAATGGCTCAACCCACGTGCACTGAAGCTAGATTCATTCAACAAATCCTCTTAGATTTCAAAGAAGCCTCAGGTACCTCCATCAATATTTCCAAGTCTAAAATATTATTCTTTAACACCCCCCCTGCAATACAAATTAATATATCCAGGATCCTAGGCTTTCAAAGAATCTTGCTTCCATCTAAGTACCTTCGCACCCCTCTCATCGACAACAAGCTCAGGAAATCATCTTGGGAATATATGATAGCTTGGATGAACAATAAGTTATCCAATTGGTTCTCCAAAGCACTCAATGCTCCAAGACGATTGGTTCTTCTCACATCAGTTATCCAAGCCATGCCTCTCTATTTGTTTTCATCCCTGGCTACACCCAACTCTATCCTGAAAGTTGTTTGAAACCTACACCGCCCCTTTCTGTGGGGTAGAGCTCAAAAAGAAATAAAATGGACACTTGTTTCCTGGGATAAGCTATGTCTCCCCAAACTCAAAGGTGGCCTAGGAATCAGAGATCCTGAAACTGTAAGCTCAGTTCTCGGAGCCAAAACTTGGTGGAGATGGCTAACCTCCAAAGACACGCTTTGGGCATGTCTTTGGAACTGGAAATAAATTCCTCAAATGAACACTCAAAATCTCATTATATTCTTTGGAAACATCACGTGATCCATCATATGGAATGCAACTTGGAGGAACAAACACCTTATTCATTCCCACTGCTTCTGGGAAATTTGGGACAGAAAATCAACATTTTTTTGGGACAACACATGGCAACAACTCCCCCCTCTAAATCACCATTTGACATCTATAACTCTCAAAGATAGAATGGCAGGCCAAAAAAAGCTTTGAACTTATCAATATTGGCTCCCCCCTCAACACCAAGACATATGGATAACTCGGTTCCCTCAAGAACTATGCTCCTCCCTTTCCAAATGGAATGAGGTTCCTTTTGGTAAGATATACAAAAGAGAAAAATTTGTGTTCAAACAGGGCAAGATGTCCTCAGATGGGGATAGAAACCCGCAGGATCCTACACCAGAAAATAAGCTTATAACCTTGCTACAAATGATCAGCACATGCCAACGCAGAAACTATGGTAGAAAATATGGGTTCAACAGCTCTGACCGAAAGCATCCTTCTTCCTTTGGCTCCTCAACAGAGGTAAAATCCTAACGTAGGAAAATATCATAAAGCGTGGCTTCCAAGGCTCGACCTTTTTCTTTCTATGCCACACAAATGGGGAGACAATGGAACACTTGCTCAATACCTATCCTTTCTCCTCATCTCTTTGGGATCGGGTTACTCTCCTCTTCATAACATCATATCATAACAGAGATAGCATCCCTATCACCATTGAATAATGGAGGTTGACATCTTATTCCAATCCTATCATCAATCGAGCCTGGTATCTCCTCCCAAGTTTTCTCTTATGGGAAATTTGTAAGGAAAGGAACCGATGTATCTTCAAAAAATGACACCTCTATAGAAGATGTAATATGGATCAAAATCAGGAAACACATCATGGAAACCATCCTCTCTTCAAGCTGGCCCTCTCATTACTAGAATAGATCCACCCAAGACCACAACATTCTTTAGAGCCTCAACCTTCAACCCTCTACAACTCCACCCCCCTCCTTTGCCCTCCCCCCCAGCTCAACCTCCCCCATCGACCTAGTCCCATCCCACTACTAGATTCCTCAAGCTAAACTTTGACGGTGCCTCTAAGGGCAACCCATGCCCAACCAACTTTGGAGGAGTTTTATGTAAAAACCAAGGGAAAGTCACCAGGATCTATGCCAATTCCATAGGAGTCGAAAGAAACAACGTAGTTTAGCTTCAATCTGTGGAAGCGGGCCTCAACAATGTTATCCAAGAACACTACCATACGCTCATCATAGAAGGAGATTCACAACTCAACATCCATATTCTCTGTAAGCTTCATTACAACACCCCCATAAGAAAAATTACCACAAACTGGAGACACTCCACTACCCTGGAGTGCATCCATTCCCTCTTATCCATAATTGAATCCATTATACCCTCTCATGTGAAATGATCAACCATCAAACTCATTGAATGCTTAGCTAACAAGGGAATCGACAAAGGAGACAACTCTCTAGACCTATCCTGGGACCATGTCCCCCCCCTCTCCCCTACATATTGATTGCCTCTCGCTGGCCCATGCAGACCACACTCCTTCGTATTGGGTGACAGAGAAGAGATAGGCTATGGGGCCACCACCCTAGGTAGACTACCATGCACCCCCTCAACTCGTTGGTTCCTTCCACCCTCCTCATACCAACGTCACCTCACTTAAAGGGGAGTAATTACACCACAACAATGTGTAGTGACTAGATAATGGATCACTGCAGTCTTCATGCTTATGCTCTGGCTATGATATATTGATGGTATCTCACCCTCGCCTGGTACGTCCCTCTCGTCTAGCTTTCCATTATGGGATATCCATCTTCTTTAACTCCATTTACTCGCATCCTCTACATTCATTATGGAAACACTCCCAACTCATTCTCCTAATCATCGCTTAGATAGTAGGCCTAATGGTTAAGAACATGTGTTTCCTCCTAAGAGGTCACAAGTTCAAATCTAGAGGGGGGTAGGGTATGTATACCTCCATAGACTTTACCAGTCAAATCGTTGGGTGGAGGGGGGTCTTGTACACCAATTTGGTGTCTATATTGGCTGTGACCTTAAAAACAGATTATTATTATTATTAGTATATCCCTACTCCCCATCGCATTCAACTCCATCACCTTTCTCTCTTTCTACTTGTCCCTCGCCTTTGCAACACCTCCTCATCGTTGGCTCAACTTCCACCCTCCTTCTTGTCCCACTACATTTTTTCCATGATTCCAATGGCCTGTGGCATCCACCCTTGTCGTGCCCGTGGAGGCTCCTCATGCAGACATCGAGGATGTTCGGGTTCTCATATACAAGCTACAATAGAAGAGTCATCCAACTCTTATCTCACCCACATTCCTCCCCACATCCACGCCAAGATAAATCTTGCAGAGGCTGATGTTCAAGTCTTACAACACTTTGTCTCAGATAATGAGGTCCTTGATTCGATTAGTTCATGGATCCCAGACACCGGTAACACCAACTCTCGGGTCTCCCAATACTTGAAGATTGTGGACATATAATGGAATTTGAAGCTGTTGTTGGGACGGGCCTTGGTTGATCGCAAGGAGGACAAGAACGAAATTTGGTTCTAGCTCCATGAAATTCAAGGTCATCTTTAGCTACACGACTATAAACCGAACCTAATGGCCAAACAAATGGCGGGATTAGATCTCTCAGGCATCACTGTGCCTCAATCCCAGGTGCCTCCGGATGAGGGCCAACCCTCTACCCAATCCCAATGATCTTTAGTTTTTTTATTCTCTTATTTGGTATAAGAGGTCTTGGGATCTCAATCCCGCCTCATCTTTGTCAAAATAGGAAAAATCAATGGATAAATTTTGCTCTTGATACAGTAGATAGCACTCATTTTAGTTATGTCCATACTTTTAGTTTTAAAAGACAACATTTCCATATTACCTCAAACAGTTTGATGCATTGTTGTTGGTCTAGTTTCCCTAATAACTAAAAGACAACATTTCCATATTACCTCAAATAGTTTGATGTATTGTTGTTGGTTTAGTTTCCCTAATAACAAATGAACAAGAAAATTTTTATATACTTTTATAATAGTAATATAAAAAATCTAAATTATTTAAAATAAAAAAGTTAATCAATTTAAAATAATTCTTACCAATTTTAAAATAAAAACATAATTTTTTTTATTATTTTAAATTAAAAAAAAAAAATTGGAGTATATCTCCTTAAAATCATTAGTATCATATGATACAACACACTTATAATCTCACTACACACAAAGCGTTGTAATGGTAATAGTTAGAAAAGTTGAGACACGACATAATTATGTTCAAGACTTGTATCATCATGTTTTATGTGGAAAATGTCAACTTGTGGATCCTATCATAAGAGAGAGCTCCTAGAGGAACGAAGTGCATCGTACAGAATAATATATACCTCCCATCTCAAAAAGATTTTTGGAGTTTATATACATGAATAATCTTAAGATAAAAAATCAAAATTGAATATTTCTTGTTATTTTAATTATGTTATGTTAAAGAGGTTTAAATTTTTTTTAAATGATAATTTGAAAAAATGTCTTTAAAAATAAAATGTAAATATTTTATATCAATTGTCATTTATGAACGACAACAAATATCATAAAATATTAAAAGAAGAGTTAGATTTGTAATAATCCATAAATGTCTTCACTTCCAATTTTTAGTTGGTTAATGAGTATCGGTTCATCACATAATACTTGTCTTTGGCATCTAAAGACTAAAATCATCTCTATTCTAGTTGACTTGTATATATTCCCTAATACGGTGTATGCTTTCACAGTTTACCCTTTCACAACATTAAATTCATCACATAGCTTACACCTAGATAAATATCTAACTAGTGTGTTGGCATATGCACTATTTTATGTGTCACTTCATGATAGCTTACCAAAGAAGCTTAGACACCTTGTATTTATGAATCCCCACTTAAATTCATGTGTTATGAGCATTGTCAATTATTTTCAATATAGGGATTGACATCACATTTAGTTTACATACTTCATGTTTTTTAATCTCACGCTTAGCATAATCTAATTTGCTTCATTATATTTGCCTCCAGCACTTGCCATAGTGACATTTCCTTTGTTATCTTCTTGTTTCTAGCAACATTGACATTACTACAGCGTGAGTGGGCATAATGGTTAAGAACATGTGTTTCCTCCTTGGTGGTAACAGGTTCAAAACTGAAGGGGTGTAGAGTTTGTACATGTAAGCTCGTTGTGATAAGGCTAGAAGAGTAGACACCCCTAGGTGGGATGCATTGGCCCCACCTTGGCCCTTACTAAGTTACAAGTTATTGGTATATTTGGCTTGGAAGCTGATGGATATACTCTTGGGTTATACCCATGGTTAAAAAAAAACGTTAACATCAATGTGATGATGCTTTGTAGCATTAAGGAGACATATCCTTTGTAGCATTAATTCTTGGAACAACATTTTTGAAATTGGGTGGGATTCTTAAGAAATCTAGTGAGAAGGTAGCATAATTTGTATTATCATCAAACTCACATATTAGAGATTATTCTCTAGAATCATACTCTTTCATGCATTTTCACAAGGTTTGAAAGATAAAGTGAACAATCAATTTCCTCAATAAAAATTAATATACTTTGTTGTCTTAATGAATACTTTCATTTAGTTTTATGTTTCCATGGATCTTGGGAAGCTCCAAATCATAAACATCTTAGCTTGAATAATAAGAAATGGATGCAGACATGCTAGATTGTCATGTTCCCAGAGGCCTATAGTGAAAGTGAGGCACAATAATTGATTTTATATTATGTTGATAGAAATATCACCTTTCAACAAAGGCCTCAAGATTTACTACAATTTTTTTTTTTCTATTGAGATCTAAAATGAACATGACTCCCATGGTTGAGATCTAAAATGAACATCCGCTCTTATATTGGTGTTCACAAAAAAGTTTGATTTTTTTATTGTGTCTAAAATTTTATAATCGTTTATAACGCCTTGAAATTCCTCCAAAGAGAATGTAACTCAATTGTTATGAATTTTTATTATTATTAATGTATATATAACTCATCAAAAAGTTATATTTGAAATTACAAAGTATGTTTATTATTACTTTTTATTGAAATTTCAATTGATCTATTAACATTTTAAACAAGTGTTTCATGGCAGTGTAGTCCTTGCCAGGCTGAACGCGGACTAAACGCGTGGGTAGCAAGTTGCAGTACACATGGTATTCCTGAATTAGTTTTATTTGAAATTTATCAAAAATTATTAATGTTTGGTACATAAGCAATGCAACCCAGCAATTACGGAGTGGCGTGTAGGCGAAGTTGTGGGTTCATTTTATTTAACAGTTATGTGGAGCTGGTGAGTTTCCATAAATGACCACAGGCATAGAGTAAAGGCCCAGTGAGTTTCGTTGAAAGGATGTGAAGGCAGAGCAAGACACACTTAGAGTAATGGTGCGCTACCTCGAGCAAGCTGAAGTTAAAGTCAGGAGACACGTGGGCAGGGAGTTGAAGTACGTGGGTAAATGGGCAAAAAGTGGAAAGAATAGTTTCGCGATATACAAAGTGACAACCAAATTTGCGGACTATTAGAATTTTAACGGCATCATATACAAAATAGTATTCTTAACATATGTTTTACATACAGTCATGGAAAAAAAACAAAAAAATTAGTAGTAACGTCTATTACCTAGGTTCATGTTGAAGTGTTGGGTGTAGAATTGACATGGGTTTTCGGGTTGTCGGGGTGCTGGACTGAAAATTGGGCTTTTGTTGTTCCGTGGTCTACAAATAGCACGAACACTTCCATGATATACAAATTGACAAGCGGTCCTGCGGATTATTTGAATTTTTGGATCGCCGGTTCTGGGGCTGTCGTGCTGAAAATTGGGCTTTTGTTGTTACCCGAATAAGTTTTTATTTTTACATATGCTGGTGGACAAAAAAAGAAAAAACAATAGTACTTATGTTTGTTACATAGGGTGGTGAACATAAGTATGAAAACAATGGCGTTGCCAAATTAGTTTTCTTAAAAAGAGCGGGTTCTTGACTTAGCTAGTTTTTGGATCGCGGGTTGTCGGGCTGGGGACCTGTTGTTTCGTGATCTACAAATAGCACCTAGACTTCCGCGATATACAAATTGACAAGCAGTTTTGTGAACTAGTTGAATTTTTGGATCTTGGGTTCTCAGGCTGAAAATCGAGCTTTTGTTGTTCTGTGGCCTACAAAAATAAAGTATGTGATTTGATGAAGTAGATATTAGAGCATGCATGGAAGCTTCATTCCAGGTTGTCGAGGTTGCGGGCTGAAAATTGTGCTTGTGTTGTTCTGTTTCCTACAAATAGCATCGAGAGTTCCACGATATTCAAATTGAGAAGTTGTTTTGCGGACCATTTGAAATTTATGGATCGCGGGTTGTCGGACTGGCAGGCTGCAAATTGGGAATCGGTTGTTCTGTAGTCTACAAATAGCACCTAGAGTTTCGTGATATACATATTGACAGTCGGAATTGCGGATTACTTGAAGTTGAAATCGCTCATGTCGAATAAGCAAATTGAAATAATAAACTGAATAACTTATTTTTGTATCGATAAAATAATTTATAATTAAATAAAGCAAGTTTAGCATTCTTGAAATCAGTTTTCCTTTTTACATATGTTGGTGGACAAAAAAAGAAAAAAAAATAGTACTAACGTATGTTACATAGACTAGTGAACATAAGCATGAAAAAAATTGCATTGCGGAATTAGGCGGGTTATCGGGCTGCAGACCTTAAATGCAGGATTTTTTTGTTCCTTGTGCTACAAATAGTAAGTAGAGTTCCGCGATATACATATTGACAATTGGACTTGCATATTATTTGAATTTGGAGAGGTTTGTGTCGAATAAGCAAATTGAAATAATAAACTCAACAACTTATTTTAATATCAATAAAATCGTTTATAATTAATTAAAACAAGTTTAGCATTTCCGAACTAGTTTTTCTTTTTACATATGTTTGTGGAGAAAGAAAGGAAAAAAACATAGTACCGATGTCTGTTATTAGTTTCTTTAAAAGAGTGGGTTCTTGAGTTGACCAGTTTTTGGATTGCGGGTCTGTGTCCTACAAATAGCACCGACAATTCCGCGATATACAAATTGACAATTGCAGTTGCAGACTATTTGAATTTTAAGGGGCTTGTGTTCAAAAAATTTAACATTCGCGAATCAGTTTTCTTTACATAGGCATACAGGATGGTCGACAAAAGGACCAAATAGATAGCATTCACGAATAACATTTCTTTAAAACAGACACTCATCAACACAAGAAACTAAAATTTATGAAATTATAGGTTAGTGGAGACCATAAACTATACATAGAAAATACGTAACTCTGTGTACATACTAACTATGAAATTTTACGAACACATAAGAGCAGGAAAAAAAACTAGCATTCCCAAATTAAAGCATGGAGGGAACCCTAAATCGAAACTTGTCCATTTTTTGGATCATGGGTTCTTGGGCTGGTGACCTGAAAATGGATCTTCTGTTGTTCCATGTCCTACTGCTAACATCTGTTACAAAGGGTGGTGGACAAAAGAACCAAATAAATAGCATTCCCAAATTAGTTTTCTTTAAAACAGGAACTAGTGGATACAAGAAATTGAAATGTATCGAATTATAGGTTCCTGGAGAGCATAAATTACACATACCAAATTTGCAATTTTTTAAATACCACCCACAGTTTAGCGATATACAAATTGAGAAGTGGATTTGTGAACTATTTAAATTTTAAGAGCTTTTGTAGCAAAAGTATGAAGCACAGGGGGTAAAGATCCAAGAAATGACATATTGTCTAGACATTTGAGTACAAAAAAAGTAGCGAACACAATTTCATGACATTTATATAAAAAATAATGAA
>JASDQU010209521.1:0-19304 GCA_032191745.1 Picea mariana
TTTTCCGCTGTGTAAATGAATTAATGATGAATGCTATGGAATGTTTAATTATAGCAGTAACCAGATAAGTTTCACTCTGTATTTTAAGTGTGTTCATTTGTGTTAAATGCATTTGTTTATAATTCCATGTACATAATGGTAAATTGAGAGGTTGGGAAACCTGGGTAGTGAAGGGAACGCTACACTATGCTACAATAGATACATCATGATATCATTCCCTATCCTACCTAGCCACTCTGCAGTGCAAGCCTCACTCTGCAAATCTTCCCTAGACCTTTAGACATAAACTCTCTCCCATTCTCATCCTATTCTCTTATCCTAACAACCAACACTTTCTCTCTTGACCCTTTACAATTTTATACATAGAGTTTAGGGCTCAAAACCCTATGTCAACTCATTATGACTCATTACAACTCATGACAACACATAGTTCATGTGTGTGTTTCCTGCCTTTGCCCCTACATGTTGTTTTTCCTTCCTTTTCTCTCGCATGTTGCTTTTCCTACTTTATCTCCTTGCTTCATTTCCTTGATTTATTCCCTTGCTTTATTTATTTTCTTTATTACTTTGTTTTATTTCTTATACATCTCCAAATGCACTTTTATTGCGCACTCTGCTACTGAATGTGGCTTTACTATGCACTTCCTCCACCTTTAGGATATTTCTCAAAATTGCATAAACAATTCTTGTCCAACATATGTCAAGGAAAATAATAAGCCGAGTGAACATGACAGCCATGTGGATACAAATCCATGAAATGCACAAGATAATTATTTTTTTGATATGTGAATTTTCCCTATTGAATTATGAACAACAATGAAATGTTTTTGCATGAAATTGTGATTAATATGCTTGATGTTTGAAATTATTGTAGGCATTTGACAAATTCCAAGAGTCTTGGAAAGGACCAGACCCAGAAGAGGAAAAAGTTGCTAAAGCAGTTGAAGGATGGGGAATAACTAGTGTTGTTGATATGCAAAGAACACCGAGGACAATGTTCTTTTAAGGGGGAGGGGATTGTAACACCCATGTTTCCACCAACTTGTAAATTAATCATGATTGATGATTTCCATGCGATAGCACATAAACATTGTAATTATATTATTGTTGATTCAAAATGCCAATCAATTAACTATGGGGTGAAGCCTTAAAATCACTATCCATGATACCACTAAAGGGAAGAGTGATGAAGCCTTTAGAAGGGGTTCGTCATTCTAATATGAACCAATCCTCCTTACTGAAATATTTGAATTGGAAATATTAAGATATTTCCCTTAAATATGATTTCAAGGAAAATTAGTTAATGAGGAAGGGTTGGTGGTTGAGAAACAAACCACCCTCAATGAATAGAAGTATGGGGAGACTGCTTTAAGTAACCTAGACTGTTAGCTACATGACAACAGGAAAGGTCACCACAGGTCCCCATGAGAGACACACGAGCACCCTTTTGATAGAAGAAAAATAGGGTACAGGTCTAGAACCTTCCCAAGGGGGGATAGACACAGAGAAAGAGAAAAATGCGATAGGAGTTCAGAACAAAAGACAAAGAATAATAGTGCATGGGAGGCCTAGGTATGGGATTAGAGACATGGGTCTCAAGAAACATTTGGTTACATAGCTAGATGGAAATCCTAGATCCCACCCTAAGCTAAAAAGGATGCAAGCTTGATGCTAGATATCATCTAATAAACCTCGTAAGGACCTAGGATGGGTGGATACAAGAAAATATTGACTAAGAGTGGTAGGAAGGAGAGTAACCTACACCTGATGATCTCCCTAACAATATAAGAGAGACTACCTGGAGGTATCATGGCTTGGAACTAGGGTGGTCTGCTGCTAAAGTGGTTGAGCATGCAGAGCCTATGGTTGGGTGGAAAGGAGAACACCCACAGTCATTTGGCTGGCTATAACCTGTAACATATAAGTATTTCTCACTATGTGTAATTTAATAGAAACAATGGTTTTATGCCTGTAATTGTGTTGTAAATGTGTAAGCATGGCTAATGGGCTTGATATTGTCCCATTGGGAAGCATTTTTACCTAGAGGATTATGTAATGGAATGAAATTTCCTCTGTAGTGCATAAATGAGCAGGAGGACCCTACATATTACCTAGAATGATCGAGGAGTTGCACAAATGATTTCCTCCTATGAATGACCTCATGGATATATCTATATATATTTGTGCCTCTTGTGTGTGTAGTAGGATATTGTTGTCGTGTGATGCTTAGAAAAGAAGATAGGTTTATAAACCAAGAATAAGTGATATTTTCTAGGAGGAATGGGTAGAGGTGCCTTGAGTTAGTTATTGGATTGTCTATGTGCCCCAAAGAGTGTTGGGGTATATGCTCAATTACATACTTAGTGACATACTCATTTTTTTTTTTCCATTTTTTCGACTATTTAGGAGGAATGCTATTTATAGAAGGTATATTTTTAGCCAATGGATTCCTATATGTAATACCATGGGAAAATACCATAGGTTTCCAAAAACACGGGCTCATAAACCACCATTAGGTAGATTCCTATTTTTTAGCCACCATTAGGCAAATTCCTATTTTTTAGGAGATAATTCCTATTTCCTTAATTTTAGGAGATATTTCCTATTTCATGGCTATAGAGCACACTTTAGTAAGAATATTAGCCTCCTATGGAAGTGTGCATTACCCATCTAATACTTGGAGTTAACTCACTTCACTTATTTAGTGACTTTCCATAATTATCAAATTCTCTCTCAGTTAGGACTTTAGTTCCATTCTTGGACTCTAGTATTATTCTATGATATTTTTTGTATTATGGAATGCATGTTGACTTCATGTAAAGTTCTCACTAAGTTCGCACCTATATTTTTTTAACTTTTCTTATTATAAGCAACTTTTGAATTTAGTTAATATTTGCTATTGGGAGAAGTTACTTTTTTACTTGAGCATGCACATGGAAATCCCAACCTAGTGCGCATTACTCTTCATGTGGAGATTCCTATATATTGTACTCATTATCAAGTACTAATACATTTTGATTAGATTTGGTTTCTTAATCTCTTATGTGTGATTTTGTTTCTATTTTTCTCTCTCTCTTTTGCAATTAGCTAGTGTAGTATTTCCTTCTCACAATTAGGTCTTGTTATGGTTTAATCCTACATGGTATCCGAGCCATTATTGTGAGGGAGTATTCACTTTTATTATAGGTTTATAGATCATATTAGACATCCCATAGAGAACTATGGATTATCCATCTTCTTCAATGATCTTGATACCCTTCAACTACTTTGAGTGGAAGCCCAAGATAGAGCTTCTACTTCGAAGCAAGGGTTTGTATAGGATCACCATGGGGACTGAGGTCAAGCCTAATTCAGCCATAGATAAATCAAAATACTTCAACAGAATGGATGAATCCTACAGGATATTGTGCTTGAGCATCTCTCCAGATCTCCTCTTTCATTTCGATACTTGCAAGACTCCTAATGTTGTTTGGACAAAGTTGAAGGATTTTCTAGGAAAGCAAGACAATCTAAGAGGTCATTAGCTATAGAATGATCTACAAGCATTGAATCCAAGATATTTTGAGACCCTACATGACTAATTCTATAAGTTTAAAACTTTGTTTTCTCATTTGAAGTCTTGTGGAATTGATAAGAAACATGAACAACTAATCTTTTCAATTCTAACAAAACTAGGACTAGAGTATTTTTTCTGGACTTCTTTTCATACTACTAGGATAAGTCATCTGACATGTCCAAACCCCCCCTCATGTCATATATCCTACATGTCGGAAACAAAACGGTAGGACACATTTTCATTCTTTTACTTAAATTTTTAACATTACCATTAATTGTCTTAGGATGTTTGAGAGTGGTTCCAACCTCATTGGACTTCATATGGAGAAAGTAGAATTTTAGGTCCCATTCAAAATTCAATAGACTTAACATTTTTCAGGATTTCAAGATTGGCAAGATTGCAATGTTTCCACTGGATTCTATCATGTAAGAGGGTATGGAACTGGCATTTAATCAAGGGCACCATTCCCTTTATGTACCTCTATGTTGGTGGCATTGATTATTGAACTCTTATGTCACGACCCCGATAAAAATGTACCCTTCACTCAAGTATAAATTCTTCTCTTTGTGATCGTGTCAAGTGACTTAGTGGTGTATGTGCACACCAATATATGTCTTATTTGCAAGCACTAGGCAGAGAGAAGAGTGGTTGAAGGGAAATACAAAAATGTGGGATGTGTTTCCTGATGATATGGGTTTGGACAACGGTGTTGAGTTGGAAATGTCATCATTTATGTTAGTAACTTAATAACTTATTAGTTACTAAGTTAGTATTAGTTGTGTGATTGAATTTGTATCATCATCATGTAAATGTTTACAGTTTAATTATTTCATTTTTGCATGTGTGTTACACATCAAAATTCCTCACTTTGATAATGTCACATTCTCATTGTCACGAGTGTCGTAAGTGTCACACTTTTGTCATAAGTGTCGCATTCTCGTTCTGTAAGTGTGCATCGCGAATGACACCATGAAAATACTTGATACAACCCATAAAAAATGTTAGAAGAAGAAAACCTATCATATAACATTCAGAACAAAGGTTTTTCTATGAGAATTGGTCATCTTGGCAACTTTTTGGAAGATTAGCTCTCCCCTGCTCATATACAGGGAGAGCTGGTGCTCTTTATCTATCTATAAAGGATCATTGTAGTGCTCTATTTCCTGTTGTAAGGTAGCATCGAATTGGTTGAGAAAATCTTGGAAGAAATCCCTTTTTCTTCTAAAGGACAATTGTGAATGGATTGAGTTGGTTTGGCTGGAATCTAACCCTTAGGCTGCATCTAAGGGAGATATCACAACTATTGGAGCCATATCCTCAACTAATTCCAAGTATAACAAAGGTGGTTGAGCCTCTCAAAGGCTATAAATCGAGGAAGTCTCATGGTGAACAAAGAGGAAAATAATAAACAAAGCATTGTTATTCCGATCATGGATATTTCGAGAAAGGGTTGGACAAGGAGGACTTGGAGAGGCTCCTACAACATCATCTGAAGATTGTAAGTTTCCTTTTTAAGGTTTTCATTAATATACTTGGCCTATTTCCTTATAGTATGTGTCTACATGTACTTGTCTATGCTTGTCTTAGTCTTCATAGATAGATCAATTTTTTCTAATCCATTAGAGTAGGAGATAGTCGTTTGTCTTCTATTGTCCATTGTAGGTATTGTTCGGAACTCACGGATTGGAGTAGCTTGGACAAACTTTGAAAGTGAGTTAAATCATACTATCTCTTTTACTCTCTTGTTTAATGGATAAATTTAATCTATAGGAATGGTAGTGTCCAATGGTGGTTTTTTGTCTTGGTAGAGGGGTCTGTACTCCAAGGGAAAATTCACTTGTCCGCAAGGGCATATTTCTGTAACAAAAATTGGCGATTCCACTGGGGATCAAATTTTCAGATTTTATTCTTTCCTTGGTTTATCCTTACCTTTTGTATATATTTATATCATGTTCACTGATTTGATCTATCCTTACATCTTTGCATCTTTTCTAAGTTGTCTCATAGAGTCTCTGATTGAATTTCCCTAAGTTTTTGAGTTTTCTTGGTTTTTCTAAAACTTGTCTCAGGACTAGAACTCTCTTCAGTTTAAGTCAGAGAATTGATTGTTTGATCAATGATCCCCCAAATTCTATTAGGGATCATTGTAGCGCTCTGGTGCTTTGATTACGAGATCACTGATTTTTCTTACTTTGAAAAATTGCAGACTTTTTTCTTGCTAGGCATAGTCCTTAGATATTTTTCTCTAGATCAGATCCTATTCTGTCAGATATTGTCTCTCGCTTGACTTAAAACTTGTTTCCTTTCATTCTTTTAGTTTTTATTGAGTTTGTGTTATCTTTCCTTATCGCAAAAATCAACTCTTCTCTTGCAAACTTGGTTTCTTTGTGCTTCTCTTTTCGATTATCTAGTTGATTGGAGGTTTTCATAAGGAAGGTCATTGATCACAATTTTTTTCCTCATATTTGATCCTTTACTCAATACCAAAAGACTATAAAGTGTGGTTTTTTGGTTTCTTAGTGTTTTTTCCTTTGAGTGAATAGTTTGATAGTTTATTCTTCTTTTTGGTTTCTTATTTTCTGTTGAGAGTTTCTTTGTTTGTGTACTTTTGCTTCCTTTTTTTCAAATAATAGTAGTGAAATTTTTCATTATTAGTGAATGCATGAAGCATTAGAAAAACATGTTAATTTGCATTGACAATCAAACAAATAAATTCTGGTATGCATTGGTTTTGGATTTTAGAAAGGATTTCTTTATAATTTGGCAGATTGTTTGAATTCTTGTTGAGAACGAAATAGTATATTTTTTTTCATTCTTTAGTGTTTGTTAGTGACAGAGAAAAAACTCTCATCCTTCCCATAGATAGAAGTTCATTGAAAAGAAAGTTTGCATCTCATTCTTTTCACCCTTTTTGGAGTCGAGTCTCAAACATCATCAGTTTCACTATCATTCAACCGTGTGTAACGAACAACCATGAAAATGAACGCTAATTAAAATCAAACTAGAAACTTTTATTTTTAGATATTTACACCAACAATAGACTAGGACTAGAGCTTTGGAATAGGTTATGAGAGTAACTCTCCAAAGCTTTCAATACAAACGCAAAATATTGTGATAGGAAGAGTAAATCCAACCTTCGTATAAGCATAGCTAGGATCCCCCTCTCACACAGGGGTTAAACACGAGGTCGCGTGTGAGAGAGCTCAGACATTATCCCTCCGAGACTTAACCAATTGTAGTAGTACAATCATATATTGGGTTTTCTTCTTGAGGATCAATTGTTTTCATTTGGTCTCGGGGTTTCATGAATTTCGGATCCGTTCGAGGTCCTATGGAGTTTACCCATCCATTTGTCCTCAGTTCTCTTGAAGAATTTCAGACTTGATATCTTGCCCATATGTTCGGACTCGACTGTCGACTGTACCCCCCCAAAGGCTGACAATGATTTGGTATCCTTAGTAGCCATAATATTTAGGGTCCTTACACGAGGTGATGTTGAAGGGAAGTCTTTTTTGTACCTGGAAAAGACGTTGGTCAAACTCACTCAGGATCCTTGGAGGGTAACTCATGAGTAACACCTTCAGGGAAATTGCACCAAGGTGTAAGTCTGTTAAGAAGGCCACCAACTTAACTGATCCACCCACTTGTATCCTAGCCCCTTCTCACTTTGGTTTTCTAGGTTTTTTAGCGAGTGTTGTTTGTTTACATTAAGTTGTCTTAAAAAATTGGTATTGTGGCCGATAAAGGTCTTCGTGGATCATGTAGGATGCAAGGGTTGCCTCTAGAAGGCTACGAACCCCTACCTCCTAACTCACCCGAAAACACTTATTGTGAAGAGGTTGAAAATCATTCATACGCTGGGAGTGACGCTACTCCGTTGCTAGCAAATCCTTAGAGAGATTTAGTTACAGTTGAGGAAGGTTCCACATTTCATGTCAACCCAGATTTGATAGTTCCTCTCGATCCACTCCTTGTTCGACTAGACTCCTCAGGTAACATTGTAGTAGAATATTACCCTCACCTACCATCAAGGCCATATAATCAACTAGATATGCAAACGACACAACTAAATTTTAATGAAGAATACACTACCACTTCCCGTTCTACTAAAATGGTAGATCCAAAACAAACTCCTGTTCATTCTATATGGAGAAATCCATCGAGATGAGACCTTTATGAAAAATTTAATTTTAGTCGACCGCCTTTTGAACCTACACATACCTCTACCACCATCGGTGCAGAGGCAGGACCATCAGGTCAACCCATCGATCATCCCGTCGAACCAATAGTTAATATTGTTACCACTTCAGGCCAAGTGCAGAGTGAAATATGATTCGTGTTACCCAGTCATGTGCAAAGTACCTTGACGGTTACGCCTCCCATCCCTCTTCAAGCTAAAACTTCTTATACTCCACAGAATCCTGTTGGGACATCTTCACATTACAGAATGAAAAACCCTTCCACACAACTAAAACCAACTATGGGACAAATCCCTACTAGGGGGAAACCCCCCTATATTGGAAAAATCCCTACCCGAGGCAACCGTCCTCCAACACACCAATTCTGACTAGGGGGAAACCCCCTCTTATCGGTCACATCCTAGTTTCTACCCAACCAATGGCAGGGGGACAATGTCAACCCTCATTCACTGAAAACCCCCCATAGCCACGGGGACCACCCCAAGGAGGTCAGTTCCATCAACCACATCAGGGAGGGCCATCAAACCCCAACCCGCAAGGAGGTATACCAAATCCCAATAATTCTGGACTACATTCTAGAAAACCTTTCTTGGGAATCTTGAATCCCACTTGGGGTCCTCAAGGTCAACCATCTTTTCCTCCCCAAGGTCCAAATCCTTACCCTCTTCAGGTTTAACCTAGTTATCCTCCTCAAGGGTAAACTAGTTACCCGCCACAAGTTAATCAAGCGAACTATCCTCCCCCGGGTTACACTGGCTATCCTCCCTAGGTACAAATGGGTTTCCCTTCTCCTTTTATGCACATTCCTCAACATTTGAATCCTACTTTTGCTGGTCAACATCAACAACATATGGGAGGACCTGCTGGCTATAACTATCCACCACAACCAGTTTACGGTCCTACTGATGTCCCTATGCCACACCACTATCATCCTCAAGTCAATAAACTACTATCGTTCTTAGCCACTCTAGATCTACCGCATCTATCGAGATTAACCAATGATCCCATATTACACTCTCCTTTTTGGCCAATCATTCCTCCCAAGTTACCTTCTGATATTCCAAAATTTGACGGTAAACCTAGTGAAGACCCCAATAAACACTTTATGACCTTTCATCTATGGTGTTCATCTAATTCACTAATGGATGATTCTATCCGGTTACGTCTTTTCAATCGTGCACTTACAGGTACAACGACTAAATGGTAAATTGAATTACAATGTGAAGCTTTTCAATATTTTAATTCACTTGCCATGGCTTTTATCACACACTTCCAATTACCTATCCATTACAAAACCTTAATGGAAATTTTGACCTCCCTTCGTCAAACTAACTTCGTACATATTTCTGATCATATTCACGAATGGAGATGACGACGACGGTTGATCGAAGCAACCATTCCTGACCAATTTCTGGCTAAATGGTTCACCAAATCACTTTTACCTCCTATTGCTCATGACATAGCCATGGGTGGTGTCATTACAGAAGAGGAAGCCATTGCTCGTGCCTAGTATCTGGACTTGGTTTATTCTTAATCCTGTACTTTGTATGAATTTATTCCAAACGCTCCCCGTCCATAAAATGATCCATCGAAACCATCCTCCACCGCTCACACACATGGATTTATTGGTTCCATCAAAACTCGGTCCAGTTCACAGTTGACCGACATGACCAATTGTTCATTCACTGCCCCCACTACCGGATCAACTATGCTCTCATCAAATTCCCCCTTGACTCAAATATATGAGATGAATGCAGTCCAATTTGATTCTTCCCAACATTCAGGGGGAAAGAAGAAAACAAATAATAAACCTAATAAAAACAAAAATCAAACCGAAAATGAAAAAACACAAACACAACCACCTACTACTGAGAAACAACTGCAACACAAACTGAAATTTCCATGTCTCATTTGTGGTGAAGATAACTAGACACAATATTTTCCTCATCAAGACGAAGTTGCCAAAATTTTTAAAGGAAATTATCAACCCATTGTATTGACACATCCTTTTCCACAATAACAGTCACTGGTTGCACAAACTATTGCACCTCCGACATGAGGTAATCCAAATCATCCTCCTAGAGAGGAAGCATCAACAAGTGCACACATTTACATGTTTAATGGAATAGACTTGACCACTCGTACTACGACGTATGACACACCTCCAGGTAAACCTGATAAGGATAAAGTAATTTCTAGTACTACATCGGATCCACCGCATAATACAATTAGTCCTCCATCTAGACCACTCATGATTGAGAAACCTAGCTTTGACTCTATCTTATGCCCACCCAAGAGCACAATTCGAAAGTCGACCTTTAATCCTAATTTGTGTGTTGCTCAAAACTACAACATCATTGAGGATTTGGCTCAAGCACTTGGCACTATGTCAGCTCTCGAAGTCCTACAACATTTCCCTAGATAACGTAGGACTCTCTTGGAAACCATCATAGCTATAGATCCCGAGTCATCAAATAAAATTACGTTTAACCTGGAGAAATTTAAATCACGAATCTCTCACCAACTTGATTTCCAAATCGATGTCCTTGTCCATGATCTTGGATGAGGAGGAATCCACATGTGTCATATCCTTGGCTTGCTGGAAAGGCCTTAAATCACCTGGTCTTAATCAATCTCCCACCATGTTATGAGCATTTGATGGAAGAGGTTTTAGTCCACATGGATTATTACAATACTTAGTCGATCAATTGGGAGGAAAAACTATTTTTGTAGATGTTGAAGTAGTCGATGCTCCACTTGATTATAACTTATTTCTAGGGAGAAGTTGGTTCTATGCTATGAATTTCATCGCTTCATCGGTTTTTCAATGCATCCAATTCCCTCATCAAGGTAAAATTGTGACCATCGATCAATTAGATTACTACACCCCCGACGCTTTCACTTAAACAACCAACAATATTCCTTTTCTGGGAGACTCAAAAATCACTTATGAAAGTGTTGGAGTAGGTCTCTTTAAAGACTCTTCTCTCATGGGTACCTTCCCTACTCCACTTCCTCCCACTACGCAACATATCAAAACAATTAATATTATTTTGACTATGGCACATTAGTCCTTTGAATCATCTAATCCATGGATCGTGCCTAGTCCCTTAGAATTTGATTCACTAGGTGACACCATGCCACTTAGTCCTGCACATGCTAAATACAACGCCATCCAGTCTGCCTCTACTTCCCTGGACAACCAACATCTATTGGCGTCTACTACTTACTCATTACCATTCTAGTTATATTCCCTATCCTTTAATTTTGATTACATCCTATAGTTTTTTCCATCAGATGAATCTATCATGGAAATGATTAGTATCGAGGAGGCACCATGGGATGACAACCACCATTATTCATCCTTTCTTCCTAGTTTGGATGACATAGAGAAAGATATTTCATCTATGTTTCCTAGCGATATCATCGAATCCCCCCAATATCCAATACTCACTTAGGATACCATCTCCGAGGGGAATTTGGGAAACATCTCCTCCACAATTATAGTCAACATATCCATTAAAGAAGGTATTATGAAAAACACACAAGTAGGTCCAAATTGTTCAGCTAAAGAAGTTGAAACTTATACCGCCTTGTTTAAATACTTTCTTGACATCTTCAAGCTACGAAGAAATGTCAGGGATCAATCCCTCAATCATGTGCATGAAATCAAAACTTACCTAGGAGTTAAACCTGCAAGATAGAAACTTCGCCCAATTCATCCTAAGAAAATCGTGGCAACCAAGGCAGAAGTCAAAAAACTATTGAAATCTGGTTTTATTTATCCCGTCCCTATGACTGAATGGGTTTCCAACATTGTTCTGGTCACCAAGAAACAATGGACCATTCATGTTTGTGTCGAGGGATCTTAATAAGGCTTGTCCCAAGGACAATTACCCTACACCCTTCATCGACCAAATAATTGATAATTGCGTCAGAAGCATCATTTTATTTTTTATGGATGGATTTTCTGGATATAACCAGATCGACATTTTACCGGATGATCAACATAAAACACCCTTCATATACCCTTGGGGAACTTTCACTTATCGAAAATTACCTTTTTGCCTTAAAAACATTGGATCCACTTTTTGGTGGGCCATGTCGTATGAGTTTCACAACATCAAACATATCATTGAACCTTATCTCGATGACTTTCCAGCTCACTCATCTCATCGATGAGACCATATTGGTCACCTACGAGCCATCTTTCTTCGATGTCGATTTTTCAACATACGTTTGAACCCCCATAAATGAATTTTCGATGTCGAACCAAGGAGACTCCCCAGACTCGTAGTCTCCAAAGATGGGATTAGGGTGGATCCATTAAAATTCAAATCCATTCTCTCTTTACCTCCTCCCAACAACCTCACCCAACTGTAAAGTTTGCAAGGGAAGAAAAACTTTCTTTGCCGCTTCATTTTCAATTACGTCGAAATCACTAAAGGATCCATGATATTGCTGCAAAAAGATGCCCCTTTCATATGGGATGCCACCACTCAATTCTCATTTGATGATCTTAAGCATGCCTTAACGAACAAACCTCTTTTGCACCCACCGAATTACGCAAAATATTACATCCTTTATTTGGATGCCTCTAATTCCACTATTGCTATGGTGTTACTACAAGAGGATGATGACAACACCAAACATGTGATATACTATTTGAGAAAAAGTCTACCAGGTCCCGAACTCTGGTATTCACATATCAAAAAGTTGGCTTTGGCAACAGTTATTGTCGTCCAAATATTTCTCCACTATATTTTTTTATGCACTACCACGGTCATTGCAAACTTGAACCCCATGTACAACATCTTGACTCATCAAGTACTTGGGGGAAAATATTCGACATGGATCATCATTCTCCAAGAATTTGATCTTGAGTTTTCTAAATCAAACGCTAAAAAATCGTTAGTTTTTGTGGAATTAATTTGCGATCTTCCCCATACTGATCAGGATACTGAGCCCAATGATTCCCTTCATGATGAATCCTTGTTCCTCATTAGTACGTCTGATCCATGGTATGGAGATATTCTTCTCTATCTCCAAACCCAACATTTTTAGCCTAGCATTTCACGTGATGAACAACGTCGCATTAGACACCAGTCAAAATGCTACCTTATCATTGGCGACACCTTGTACTGTCATGGAATTGATATTGTCTTACGATGTTTCTTAACCCATGAAGAGGCTGGACAAGTTTTAAATGTTTGTCACCTTGAAGCTTGTGGCGATCATCTTTCTGGGATGGCTACAACCGAAATTGTTTTACGTGACGGTTATTTTTGGCCTTCCATATTCAAAGATTGCATTGAGGCCATTAAAAAGTGCCCACCCTGTCATATCTTTTAAAAGAAATCATGTACCCACCCAACCCCACTTAATCCCATTGTCGTCATTGTCCCCTTTGCAAAATGGGGCATCGATTTTATGCAATGTAAGCCTACCTCAACTGGGGGGCACTTTTATATCATCGTTGTCGTCGATTATTTCACTAAATGGTTTGAGGTGATGCCTAAATTCTTAATGATGGCTGGACTTCATCACTTTTTTTATTTAACCACATCATCGCTCGATTTAGTGTCCCACAAGCTATTGTAATTGGTCATGGATCCCATTTCCAGAACCAGATGATGGGTGAATTGTGCACCAAGTTAGATTTTCTCCATGAAAACTCACCCCTTTACTATCCTCAGGAAAATGGACAAGTTGAAGCCATCAAAAAAATATTGAAGACCATGCTTCAATGCATGGTGGGAGTGAACAAAACCTCTTGGCACTTGTATCTCTTCTCCGCACTCTGGGATTATCAAACTTTAGTTAAAACCGCATCTGAATTTACACCCTTCTAGTTGGTATACAGGATAGAAACGGTGCTACCGATCGAATGTGAGATCCCTTCATTGAAACTCGTTGTAGAAATATTACCCCATACTTCTGTCGAAGAGGAACAATTCTTATATCTAACCAATTTGGATGAAACCCATAGTGATGTTGCTCTCATCAATGAGACGTATGAAAAACACATGAAAAATCAATATGATAAGTCCATCCAACCTCGTACTTTCACAAAAGGATATCTAGTCCTAATCTATGATCAAGATCATGAAAAATTGAGAGTAGGCAAGTTAGAACACATGTGGCACGGGCCATACATCATAAAATGTGTGCTATATAGAGGCACTAATGATTTAGTAGACTACGATGGAATATCTCTCGATGAGACTCGAAATGGGATTTACCTCAATAAGTACTATGCATATAATATCTCACATGTGTGCTTTGTACATTACTGTACTATATACTTTTGACTTGGTGTGTCTTTTCTTTTGCATGCATGAGTTTCGCCTCAGCTGCTTATACCTTTCTTTGTGTTTGAATGCGTAGATGATATAATCCTTTCCCATCTATTTTTGGTTTGTTGATGGCGCTAGTCGACATACCTAGAACATCACTTCTGCAACTTGGGACATCTACCACTCTAGTGAGTTAGTGAGTTCAGGGGGAATTTTCCTCAGATCTGCGACCAATAATGTTGTAGAATATCATGTCTTCATCAGACTTTTAACGGAAGCCTCTTCTATAGGTATATCTCAATTGATTATCAACCTCAATTCTCAACTTGTGTTCTATCAACTAAATTGTGAGTACATTGTTCACAACTCAGTTTTACTACGTCTCCATCTAAGGGTTCGCCCTCTCGAAAGAGCTTTTGAATTTCTTGAATACAGACACATATCGAGAGAACTGAACATGATGGATTCATTAACAAATTACATGTTGGATTGCTATATTGTGAATAGATAAACATTTGAAACATAAAGCATATGTATAAAAAACATCACATAAAACAAAAATACAACACAGGTAGCCACCACAAAACTTGTTTATATATATAATCTTGATAGAATTTTTTTTTGTCAAAATACATAATACAAAAGTACACAATGGGGAAAAACATGGGCCCTCATGCCCATAGAATCATAATAAATACTACAAAATGATTGGGGACTCTACTCGTCCCCCTATATCACATTGTGCTCCGCATAGCACACTAGCGCCCTTGCCACCCATTGTAGCAAATAATTGAGGACTTCAGAGATCCCAACTGTATGTCCCTGAAGGTGTAGAGGCACATATTGCCTCCTCAGGGGTGGGACACCCATGGTCAATCCCCATAGGTTCCTCTCCACCTCCTAGAGTCCTCCCACTATAAAATCATGCTCTTTTGCCGCCTTTGCATCTCCGCCCTAATGCTGGCATATCTATCGAACGTGACGCATCTCTGTCTACATGATGAAAAAAAATGACTTAGATCCCTCGTTGTACAACTAAAAACATATAAAAAACAACAAAAATATTGTTACAAGGTTATGATCTTTTATACCTGATGCATCCCACTGTATGGCCTCAGGAAGTACCAAGTTCAGACTACCCCTGAAATCTACCCCAACATATGGGAAGTCCTTGATCACCACCAACTACCTCCTCCACCATGCGAAGAAGTCGACAACGAATCTAAAAGTTGAGGGCTCATTCTCCAACCAGGGGGGGAGACTATTCCACCTCTACATGCGAGGCTCGGTCACAGGGCGTGCTATCATTGCAACATGTGGTTGCATCTAAGGATCTGATCTAGGAAAAATGAGACCAAGAAAGAACCATATCCAAACTATTTTTCCCTGCCCGTTCTGCATTTGGATATTTTCTCTTTAACATTCCTCAAGAACCCTGCACTCCAGTTGAACAGTTGAGGTTCCAGGCACTGAATGGCATAAGAAATTTGGGACTTTGAATCAAGATGGGCACTAGCGCTTGTATCCAACTTGGTGATAAAAAATAGGACGGATCAAAGAGATATATAACTCACATATTTTATAACGATTCTTTCTCCTACCAACCGTGACCCTGGTGTACAGTATTCGACAACATATGCCTCAGTCGGTCGTGGAGTAGCTCGGTGTCCCTCTCCCCGAGAGCCCCGTCAAAACATATACATTGTCCATCTCGATATCAAGCATATGTGGCCCTATTTGAAATTCTTTCTCACTTTCATCCCATAGACCGATCGAGTATTCAAGCAATAACACTTCTTTCCACATATTCTAAAGTTTGAAGTACTTGAGTAAGCCTTAATTTTCTAAGGTCACCCTCGCTTGAGGGTCTTGTAGAGAAACAATGTCATCAAACTCATGCTCATGTTATTTCCACTCAATCATGGTTAGCTATGAATGAAACCTGCACATACATCAATTAATCATCATTAGCTAAATCCTCAAAGAAAGAAATTGCCTCTTTTTAGCCTAAATAAATAAATAAATAGATTTTTCACCTAGCGCCCCCTTAAGAAGAAAACAGAGCGCTAGTGCACCCTCAATGCACACACTAGGGCATTGAAATCATGATCAACGCTCCCCTCGATGCCTTTATGGAGTGTCGATCCAGGTCAGTGCTCTAGGGCTTCCCAAGGAGCCTAGAAGACCTACACTAAAGGTTGAAATGTAATAAAAACACATGAAAAAGAATGAGGAGGAGTAAGCAAACAACCTGATCCAGATGGTTTTGAAAACGGTTGCCCACAACCCCCACAATCAACACTCGAAAAACTCTCTAAAAGAGGAAAAAACTCAAAGAAGAGAGGAGAATAGTAAAAACAAAGGTAAAAATGAATTTTTGACCTAGATTGATATTTGATATGTTCACATTTGGCCATTTATCCTTATTATAAAGTTTATTTTTGGGTTTTTTTAAATCAATTTTTCGAGAAATTACTAATGCCTTTTTCCCAGAACAGCTTGTTCATACACGGATTTGAGCAGAGTTCTTTCGATGACCTTGTAACTCCAATGATCTTAGTCTTTGTTCTTTCTCGTGCTCACAAATACATGAGAATGTAACTGAGTATACTTTTATCAAATTTTCAGACTCGTAAAGAATATAAGAAAAAGGAACCCCTTGAAGTTTCCTTTAAGCTCTTTTTAGACTCTCTAAACATGAAAATATTGCCTAGTGATCTTGTTTCTTTTCACACTCGTTAAAAGGTTCGAAAGGGCATCTTCCGATTAATATTTTATCTCTTTTTCAGACTTTTGAGACTAAAATTATGAAAAAGGACAACCCCAGATTCACCTTTAAGTTATTTTCAGACTCTCTAAACATGAAAAACCATCGATTTTTATTTCTCTGGACTCGCTAAACTACACGTTGAAGGATCCATATGGAAACAAACCCTTACTTCTTCCAGTTCGTTAAATAAAGGAAAAGGAATTTACCAAAGGTGAGTTATATCGAGCATGTGTTATCCTCCTTGAGCTCATTAAATTAAAAAGAGGTAATCATCTATCTGGATGGGGGAAAAATTGAAGGAAGTAGGTCAATTTTCTTGAAATTTTTTGAAAGTATCTCTTGCAATCACCCTTGTAACCTCCACACCAAACACTTGGATAATCTACTAAACCTCTACACTGAATCAATCCTATGAGTCTTTCCACTCCTTTGACCCATCCAAAGAATGGCTCATCACTCGTTGCATTATTTTTTGGTCCTTTCTATGTTTATGCTGCCAAGTCTCACATCATGCCTCAGTGTTCAAGGCAAGTTTCCACCTCAAGAGTCAACCATCTACACAATTTCCATTTTCTATAACTGTGTTAGTATGTGTTCATCTACTATATATTATCACTTTCCTGTGTCAGTTTCATGTCAATGATGGGGGATACATCAAGGCCCTCCTTCGACGAGTCATTTCCTTTCAACTTCAACACATCATCCGAAAATTAGACTTCGAAACCAGTTAGTACCTTGGGACCTGCATGCCTCAATGGCATGCCTCCTCGCTTCCGACAATAGTTTTACATCAATTACCTCTGCTCATATGATTCCATGAATTTTTGACCTCAACTCACTTAGTCACATTCACTAGAATGTACCAGGGTATCTTGGGAGTCATTGACGTCATTGGTAATTTCCCTCACACTTGTTAACAATTTACCTCAATGGCTGGTAATCAAGTGGTTTCTACCATGTTCGACATCAAATCATCTATTCACATGTATAGATTCGTACCACATCAAGATTGGGATGAAGACCCTAGGTTGAGAATTCACTCTGTTATCTGATCTGCCTAGGCTGCGTGTTGATACCTATACTATCACATAGATCCACATTATATTGGTCCATGGCTATGTTTTATCATCTCGTAGCTACACTGTGTATTTTTTTGTGGCTACGATCAATTGATTTCATAGAAGTATGGATCCACATTGTATCTCTGGTGGCCATATCCTTAATCAATATGGATCCACAATGTATGTATTGGTGGCCATACTTTGAGTCACTTATAGTCTAAGCATAGGTATGCCTACCTCGGGAATGGAATACATATTAACATTGTTTGATGGTTATCCGTAGCTTCTACCAGGTTCCCTGACTCCACACCCTTGCTTCGAAAAATCTACAAAGTGTTTCAGCCGACAACTTTCATTTTCTGACTTCACACTTTGGGGGGCAATCTGTTACACATCAAAATTCCTCACTTCGATAATGTCACATTCTCAATGTCACAAGTGTCATAAGTGTCACACTTTTGTCACAAAGGTCATAAGTGTCACATTCTCATTCTCTAAGAGTTGCATTGCGAACGACACCATGAAAACACTTGATACAACCCCTAAAACATGTTAGAATAATAAACCCTATCATCTAACAACTAGAACAAAGGTTTTTCTATGAGAATTGGTCATCTTGGAAACTTTTGGGAAGATCAGTGCTCCCCTACTCATATACAGGGAGCGCTAGTGCTCTTTGTCTGTCTATCAAGGAGCGTTGTAGCACTCTATTTCTCATTGTAAGGTAGCATTGAATTGGTTTACAAAATCTTGGAAGAAATCCCTTTTTCTTCTAAAGGACAACTATAATTGGATCGAGTTGGTTTTGCTCGGATCTAACCCTTAGGCTGCATCTAATGGAGATATCACAACTATTGGAGCCATATCCTCAACTAATTCCAAATATAACCAAGGTGGTTGAGCCTCTCAAAGGCTATAAATGGATGCATTCTCATGGTGAACAAAGAAGAAAATAATTAGCAAATCATTGTTATTCTGATCGTGGATCTTTCAAGCAAGGGTTGGACAAGGAGGACTTGGAGAGGCTATTGCAACATCATCTAAAGATTGTAAGTTTCCTTTTTAAAGTTCTCATTAATATACTTGGCCGATTTCCTTCTGGTATGTGTCTACATGTACTTGTATATGCTTGTCTTAGTCTTCATAGATAGATCAATTTTTTCTAATCCATTAGAGTAGGAGATAGTCATTTGTCTTTTATTGTCCATTGCAGGTACTGTTCGGAACTCACGGATTAGAGCAGCTTGGACAAAATTTGAGAGTGGGGCACATCATACTATCCCTCTTAATCTCTTTTTCAATGGATACAATTAATCTATATGAATGGTAGTGTCCAATGGTAGTTTTCTGTCTTGGTAGAGGGGTCTGTACTCCAAGGGAAAATTCACCTATCTGCAGGGGAATATTTCTGTAACAATGTGT
>JASDQU010209521.1:32325-46588 GCA_032191745.1 Picea mariana
ATGTTGTTTTAGGGCCTAACCATTTACTGGGAGGGCGTCAGGTTCTCCCCTCGAATTCTGCAATCGATAAGTTCCTACCCCTGTCTTTTCAGCGACCTGGAAAGGTCCAAGCCATAGGTTTTGAAACTTAGAATGCTTCCCTTTTGGTTCATTCGCTCTGTCCCATTTTAGTACCAAGTCTCCTACCTCAAAACACTTTTCTTTGGCCTTATGCTTATCAAACCATAATTTCACTATCTATTGGTGAGATAGGAATTTTGACTTAGCCTTCTCACTCTCTCTTCTTCCAGCATGAGTAGAGTATTTATTCTTTGTTGCATGGCCGATGAGGGTTCCTCGTTGGAATCTTGGGCCAATTGAAGAGATGGAAGATAGAGCCCATTTGGGAGGATGGTTTCTTTCCCATAGACCAGAAAGTACGTGGAGTTTCCTATGGCTTCTTTGGGTGTGACCCTATTGGCCCATAGGGAATTATGAAGTTGAGTATTCCAATTTATTTGGTTATCTGTAACTGTCTTATTTAATATAATTACCATACTTTTGTTAGTTGAATCTGCCACACCGTTTCCCCGAGGGTAATAATTTGCAGAGTACTTGATTATGATTCCTTTGTCTAAAGAAAACTTTGTCAATAGTGTAGAAGAGAAGTAAGTTGCATTATTGAATACTAGAAAAGAGGGGAGACCAAGCCTTGTGATTAGTTGTTGTTCTATGAATTGGATCACTACCTTCTCATTTACATGATTCAAAGGGATGGCCTCCGCCCACTTTGTGAAATAGTCAGTGGCAGTAAGAATGTACTTGTGCAGTTTAGAAGAGCTGGGCATAATTTCTCCTATGATATCTAACCCCCACTTCTCAAAGGGCCTCGAAATAGTCATGGGATGAAGTGGGACTACTTCCCTTTTCTCCTTTCCAGTGCTTATTTGACAAGTCTTACAGTTTCTAGCATAAGTATGCACATCTTTGAACAAGGTGGGCTACTAATAGCCGACTCTCAGAATCTTATGAGCAGTGGTGTTTCCAACAAAATGTTCTCCGGCAGGGCCATCATGAAGTTCCTTTAGCACCTTATTGGTGTCTTGATGTTTGAAGCACCTCAACAATGCCCCGTCATAGTTGATCTGGAAAAGCATCGAATTTATAAGATGATATTGTGCAGATTTTAATCTAAGGGCTCTTCTCTCTTTGGGGTTGAGGTTCTTAGGACAAGTTCTATGATGTATTAGGTAAGACAACTCCTTGTACTAGGAATCTTGTCCTGGGGATATGTATTCTACTTCTCCACACCATAGAGCTATTTCATCCTCCCACCCGGAGTCTTCATTTACTTGATCCTAGGCTTCGACTGCAAGCTTGCACAGACCTTGTCCTTTTACTAGCTTGGTAGGT
The DNA here is from genome assembly GCA_032191745.1 of Picea mariana. NCBI lineage: Eukaryota > Viridiplantae > Streptophyta > Pinopsida > Pinales > Pinaceae > Picea > Picea mariana. Next base: position 33,718 of record JASDQU010209521.1, read on the forward strand.
TTTATGTCTATATCAAATTCTTGGACTATTTCCATCTAGTTCCCTCTTCTTTCTCCCATTTCTTGTTGGGTGAACAAAGATCGGACTGTAGGGTGTGGTACAATCACCTTAGTGTGATTCTTGAGGATGTAAGACCTGAAATGATTTACTGCCTTATAGACCGCGTAGGCCTGCTTGTCTATGGCAGGATAGTTGAGCTCAACTCCTTGAAGATTAGTGCTCATAAATTATACTAGGGCTTCGTTGTTGTCATCATCCCTATAAGTTGAAACTACAGCTAGCGATTGGTCGAAAGCGAAAGTATATAGATTAAAGTCTCTATTGAAATCGAGACTTCCCAACACCGGAGCCTGGGATATGGCAGCTTTGATGTTGTTGAAAGCATTTTTTCGTTCACCATCCCACTTAAATTTGACATCTTTGTGAATCATCTTTTGTAAGGGCTTGATAATTCTGGCGAAGTCAGGAGTGAGCTTCCTCATGAAATTGATTTGTCCGAGGAAAGACTTCATGGCCTTCTTGTTATGAGGTAATGAAATTTATTCTATGGCCTTAATCCTTTCGGGGTCTATGTGAATCCCTACTTGAGATATAATATGACCTAATAACCTCCCTTCTTCAACCCCGAAGATAGTTTTATTAGGATTTAACGATATACCATATTTCCTGCATCTTTCAAAAATCTGAGTTAAGTGTTGGATGTGCTCCTCCCTATTCTTTGAATACATTGTTATGCCATCTAAATATACTACTACACACTTGTTTATAAGACCCTAGAATTCCACGTCCATGGCCCTCTGGATGGTTTCTCCTGCGTTAATTAAGCCGAAAGGCATGTTTTTATAAGCAAAGGTTCCCCATTTGGTTTGGAAGGTAGTTTTCAATCGGTCTTCCTCCGAAACCAACACTTGATTGTATCCTGGGAAACTGTCGAGCAAAGAAAAAAAATATGAGCCTGACATGGTCTGCAGGAGTTGTTCCATCGACGGGATGGGATAATTGTCCTTTTTTGAAGCTTTATTGAGGTTCCAAAAGTCTACGCACAATCAAATTTCTCCTGATTTTTTTCTCACAGGAATGAGATTTTCTACCCAGGCATAGTGCCTAACCTGAAAAATTATCTTCGCATCCAATAGTTTCCTTAATTCCTGATACATAAGGGGTTCTAATGAAGGGTGATATTTCTTGAGCTTCTATTGGAAAGGCTTGACTTCAGGTTTCAGTGGGATGGTGTGCTGAATAATACGAGTATCATATGTTTTCAACTCCTTATAGGACCATGCGAAAATGTCCTGGTATTGTCTAAACAACTTGAGGTAGGCCTTTATTTCTTCCTTAGGTATAGTTTTTCTGAGGTTTACATTCCTTGGGTTCTCTAGGGTCCCAAGATTGACAATTTCATGGAGGGGATAAGAACTGTCAGTCTTTTCACTTTTAGGACCTTTGAATCATTCCTTTAGATCAAACAAATCTTCTATATTAATTACCCCTTTCGGGATCGTATGGGCCTTTGATCTATCCATATGCCGGTCTTCCATAGGACCCCTTTCCATTGAGTTATCTTGGAACTTTTCATCATCCATAGTGAGATCTTTGAAATTGTCTTGATTGGTCAAAAAACTTATGATCTGTTCATCCCCTTCGAAGACTTTCCTATTAGAAATGTTATTAGGTACCGATGGTTTATAGAGCAGTTCTACCGTGAATTGGGAGGCTTCGTAATCTTCTAAAGGCGATAGTCTAGAAGAAACTTTATCTAGGGAATCGACAAGGGTATTCTTTTCTCTGGGGATTACGGTAATATTGAAAGCTTCAAAGCATTCTATTAACCTATGCACCTCCTGCTGGTAATTCTTAAGGTGGGGCGAATTGCAATGTATTGTATTTCTTACTTACCTAACAATGATATCAGAATCCCCAAAGACCTTTAGTTCCTTGACATCCAGATATATGGATTTCTTTAACCCCTGTACTAGAGATTCATACTCGACAATGTTATTGGTACACTCGAATTCTAACCTACAAGACAAAAAATGACGCCTACACCTTGGATCGATTAGAATGCACCCTGCTCTTGATCCTTCTTGTGAATTGGATCCATCAAAATAGAGTTTCCAAATACGTGAATGACAATCATTCCTTCCTTCACCATTGTTAATATTATGTTGTCCATGCTTTCCTTCCACCCGACCTAGCACAGGGTTTTGAAAAAAAAAGAACCTTCTGTCGACATCGACGATTCCTCCTGGAAAGGAAACTTGGATTTTTTGATAAGTGGAACATTGGATATGAGGGGAGGGAAGTTCCCAAAGTAGGAGTCACAAGAATAATTACCTAATATGGGGAAATCGGTAGAGGTTGGTTCATTCGGAGCTTCCAGATCAGTGATCGTATGCTTAAGATATCTCTCACTATAAATTCAGATCATGTTCTTGTATCCTTTTAGTGGTAGCCAAAGGTGTGCCCAGTCAGTACTAAAGTATCCATTTATCTTTTCAAACCAATATCGGCTCAATAATAGCCCATATGCCTCAGGGATATCTACTACAATGATATCAATCACCTGCACGAAACTATGATGTGTCGCTATCCTGATCATCACATCTTTGAGTTCCCCCATAACCTTGACCTGGGTTATGTCTAGTTGTATAACATGCTTATCTCTTTTGAGAGGGACAACACCTAGTTTATTACAAACGATCAAGGGCATGACATTAGAAGATGCTCCAGAATCTACCAGACAATTGTGAAGATTCCTATTGAAGACTTCAAACGTTAAAAGGAAAGGAGGCACGAAAGGTCTCTCCTTCCTACCTTATGAGTAGGTGTTTATCGTTGGTTTGCTTGCCAAATATGTAGGGGGTATATTCTTCTCTTGACCATCGCCAACAGTTGAGGAATTTACTAAACTCAGATCTTGCAACAGAAGGTCTTTCTACTGAGGGATTCTACATACATCCATAACTGATATATTAGCTTTCAGCTTCTTCAAATCTTTGACTACGTTATAATCTAGCTTAGGACATTCCTACGTATGGATGCTTAGAGGATTTTTACCGAGGGTGAAAAGAATTTTCGAGCGGTTGAGGGTTGACTTATTTTGAGAGGCCCGGGAGGCGTCGACATCTTTTGGGCTGGGTTGACCCTTACTATGTGTCAGTACCACCACTATCTCTATGGGTGGTGCTTGAGGTTTAAACAGATCATCTGAAGACGTGATCATGTCAAGATCCCATATCAACATGGCTGTGTCTTATGGTGGGTCAGCCTCTTCCTGATCAGCAATGTTAAAGGCCAAACTGTTGGGTGGTTCGGTCAGAGAGACTTCACCCAAAAAATGATTGGCCATTAAATTCATGGCATGGACCCACTAAGGACATTCCCTTTCTGAGTGGTTCTCTTGGTGGTAAGTACAGAAAGAATCATACGTGACATTCCCTAAGTCAATATTTAGGTTGGCTGGGGGAGGTTCAATTGATTTGAAAGGATGGTTTCTTTTAAAGAAAGGATTATAGGGTCTTTGGCCTTGGTTTCCCTCACCCACATTTTTTTTCATATCTATAATCTCATTTGATAGTTTCTTGACCATGCATTGCAGGTCTTCTCTATCTCCATTGCCCTTATTGGGAGTTGGTTCAGTCAGCTTCCTCGACGGTCTAGTCAAGAGGAATCCTCTCCTGGGAGGGGGCTGGCTTTCTTTTCTCACTAGAGATGCCTAGCCTTCTTTACACCCTTTCATTTGGAACTCTATCATCTTGGCCTCTTCGAAATTTTTCGTGAGGTTTTTCTTAGCGGCTCTTTTAACGAACATGGAAATAGAGGCTGGAATAGTGTTAGCATAGACCTCGATTTGCAATTCTTGAGCTAGTTTCGCCACGGGCTGAAACTTGTTTAGGATAGTCATGAATCTTTGATTGAAATCTTTGACCCTTTCCTTTGGGGTCATGGTGGCTATGAATAATTTGGCCATAAGGGCTCCCGTGGTAGTTTCTTCAGAAAATTTATCTAGGAAATCATTTTGGAACTTAGTCCAGATGGTTATGGATCCTACTGGAAAGTTAAAATACCAAGTGGAAATCGAGTTCTCAAACGTGTAGGGGAAAAGTCTGCATACCACGTCTTCATGTTGAACATTCATAAGCCTGATCGCGAGTATGAAATTCTTGATATTATATTCGGGCAATCCTGAGGTTTCAGGATCATACTTGGGGAGCAACTTTTTTGGGTGCTGAGGGAGATTGTGTACTCATCCAGGGACAACTATGATGTCCCTGACCAACCAAGGTTGGTTGTCTTGAAGTGGAACTTCTCTCTCCTCCTCATGACCATTGTTCTCTTCCATATCTTCGGAGTTGGAGTTAGGCTCTTCCTCTTCCGAAAAATCATCAGATTCGAAGATGTCATCGACTGGCGTCTCAGGTATGAGGTCAAGAGATTCTTGGATTTCAGTGATTGTGAAATCTATTAAGTCTTTGATGGAGTGTACGAAAACTTCGTCGGGAGTGCTAACTACTAGTCTGCTTTGTTGTTTTCTTTGAGGGAGGATGGGGGTAAAGGGAAACACATTGATTTGTCGGGCATAGGCTTTGGTAATCCTTCTAAACTGATTCACTTCCTCGTTAGGGAGGGCATAAGGTATTTCAGGGTGAAGATATCCTTCCTCAGAGGGGTGAGTTGTCTGCTTCAGGAGTACTCAATAAAGGTGGGTTTTCTATTGGATGGCTATCCATGCATGTGGGATGTTACAAATCTATAGACTATTAGAAATATCATATAACTTGCATATTGAACCATTCATTCTCAGGCCCTCCTTCTAGCACCAATTCTGTTGATGGGTCTTAAATCCCTTGACTCAACAGTAAGAACCAAACCCACCATCGAGGCCTAATTAGACTCTGCAATGTTTAAAATGGAATGATTCTCCAGATCTTGCGATCCAGCCAAGGTATCGATGGGATTTGTGTTTTCTGGCGAAGGCTCTTCCTTCAGTTGGGACTGTTTTATTTTTTGTATTTTCTCTTGGGGTGGGGTTGATATGAGAGGTGCAAGCCAGTATAAACCAACTTGACAAATAACAGGATAAAGTTTCAACTACTGAAAAGAGGTTGAGCTAAGGATAACCCACTACTCAAACATGCAGACGACAATTCTATACCACAGGTCTAGTAATAATACATTAACCATGCAAGCATCCAATCATTTTCTAAGATTACTAACTACCAGAAAGAAAAACACATATGAAACAAGATAAACGATAAGAAAAATAATTCATATACCATTATCGTTCACCTCATAATTCGCACAACAATTAATCATCTTCATCTTTAAAGAAAAGAACAACAAAGCAACTGTACCAGACAACTTGAAAATATATTCGATAACTCTTACTTGTTACATCTGCTCATAAGACTGACTAGGAAATAATTCTTCTTCAATCTCAATCATGCATGCATTTGATAAAGATAACTTCCTCTTTGGTCCATAAGGAATTCTAAATTCATAGCAACTTCAAAATAATTCTCAAGAGCCAGAAAGAAAAAATAGTTCTTACAACAAACCATCAACCCCTAGACCATCAGTTGATGTTCCTGTTTAGAATATAAAGTCTTAACAATAATTAACAAAAAAATACAATTTGAGCTAATAAAAAATTGCCACATGGCATTATCTCATAACAGTTTCTTTCTCAGTCCACCTGGGATATTTCTTTGAAAGGATGACTCCTTTTGTATTCAAACCAATTAATGAACAATTGTTCACAAGTCTGGGCCCACAAAAATCTGTGTTGTTCCATTGGGGCCGCATATATCCCTCTGATGTTCGCTGCATGTGCTTGGTATTTTACCAAGGTGGAACTCAACTGTTGCAACATGGTTTTAACTCTGATCGACTATTCGGTGAATTGTTGCACCTGTTCTGGCCTCGCATCAACTACCTTTGCATATTCTTTGGTCCATAGGGAGTCTTGTTCGGCATACATATTGAGCACATATCTTATGTCGATAAACTCACTGGGGGTGTCGAACTCAGGGAACTTGATATCTTTCATTACTTTATTAATTTTATCCCAGTGCTTCTGGCACTTGGCATATTGTTCCTTGATCTTTTGATGTGGGTCCCAGGACATCTTAACCCAGTATTCTATGGATCTCTTTATGCGGTTGAGTTTACTTTTTCCTAACAGTCGAATGCCATGTTCTTCCTTTTCTCAACCCTGCTGGACTACCTCAATGTATTTCAGTGTTTCCATCGCTTGCTGCACTCTTTCATGCCATCGTTCCATCTCCTTGCATGCTGTGAGGGCCATGAGAGTGTCCTCCTAGAATTCAATTATATTTTTGGTTAACAGGTTTCTTTCTTTCTTGCACTTGTTGTAAATTCCTGATAATTCACTCTTCAAATATGCTGCAGTCTGTGTGGTGCCTTTGTAATACTCAAAAATATGGCACACGTGTCCCATCTCCTTCAGATTATTAACTAGTTCTCTTTCATCTCTCCTAGCCCTATACTAGGAAACATCATAGAGGGATCTTCCCATGCCTATCAGTTCAGATGTGTGAGCGTCTACTGTGTTGATCAAGTTTTCCTCTTTGGTAACCAAAATGGAACGATCGACAATAATCTTTCTATTCTTAGTAGTCCTTTGCATGATGGCCTTCCTCTTTTGATCATGGGATATTGCATAGATGTCTGCTACCTCATCTACCAACTCTGGTATCTTTTGGTCACCCCATGTGATCGTGCTTCCCAGGCTACCAGTGGTATATATTTGTTCAAGATCAGACTCTTGAACCTCCTTATTTTTTCTCCGAAGGCCTGTCATATTCTTGTTGATTATCAGGGACCTAAGTATCAAGTGGAATAGATGTGTCAGGAGCGAGCTCAATACTTTCTTGTATTCTAGCCGTGGATTCACTGACATCCTTCTGTGGGGATCTTTCTTTTGACTCGTCCAATTCTGACTTGTCCTTGAGACTACGTGCTCGGGTCTCCGACGCATCGGGCATTTCTATGTCTAGGCTGATTTTGACTCCTTTTCTTTCTTGTGTGTCCTCTTGATTCTGAACATCCGAAACAAGAGGTGTTTTTTCCTCGACTCCCTTTTCTTCTTCTACATGCACAGAGGTTTTCTGAGATGCCTTCGGACTCTCATCATCACTGTATATATCTATGAACTCGGTGAGAGGGTTAATCGCACTAGCTTCGACCATCACCTGACCCATATTTGATTGAATCGCCATGCCTACAAGTGAATCGGCTGGTGGCAATGTGAATTTAGGGTCATCTGACTCGTTGATGTTACTGGGGTCTGTGAGCTCGAAGCCGCCTACCCCTACTAGGCTCTCTTCTGGGTTACTGGTCGAAACAATTGATAAGAGGGCCAGATCATTCAATGCCAGATCTATCATTTGCTGAGCATGTTGGAGCAATAATGTCCCTCTTTCCCTTGCACTCGGAGTTCTGAGAAAATTCCAGTTTTGTACAGGGGCTTCCTGGGGAGCTTCCATCGTTTCGACCGATTCAAATGTTACCATTTCTTCCCTAGTACTGATAATTTCTTGCACTGTTTTCTCCAAGCATGTCGCTTTCTCTTCCCAGCTCATGGAATTGAACTTCATTACTCTAGGTTCAACCATTATTGCCACCACCTCATCCCAGTCTTGAGCGTTTTCAGTGAAAATTTCATCCTCAAACTGGTCATGGGCATAAGGCCAAAAGGACGATACTTGTGATGCATGTTTCGAGACTAGACCCTTGGGATCATGCTTGCGAAAATGTCCTGTCTGGAACCAAAATTCCAATTGACTTAATCCCTCTTGCTTGGCCTATGTAGTGTCTTTAACCTGGTAGAAGACGATATCGAACCCATAGGGTATGAATGCCTACTTCTTATCCTTCACCAAAGTGGCATTATAGCTCTGCAAGATAGTTTGAATGCATATTTCCCCTAGTACCAATTAGTTGGGGACATATATAGGTAGAAAATGTGGTTCTCCTATGGTGCCAAAAACCCTAATGTAGGTTTCGCGCTCATCCAGGTACCAGTGACCAACTTTCGATATAACTTTTTTGGCCACATCAGACAACCTTGGGCACTCTTTCTTGAATAGTAAAAAATGAATAGGTGTGATAAATTGGTCACAAATGAGAGAGTAGGATATTTTATACCTGTTCTCCCACAAGATGCCGAAGTAGACATGGACCAAGAGCTTGGAAGCGTGCCATCTCAAGTTCATCCCAATGAAGGTGTTTCTTGCACAAACGACGTCCAATAGATAAGACACCATGTAGAAGGCAATAGTTTCTCTTTTCTTTGGTTGTTGGTCCTGTAGAATGCAGGTGATAACCTGTTTGGAGATGATAGCATCTCAGTTGAATATTTTTTTGGAGATGGCAATAGTATAAGCCAAAGGCATCCATGCCTCCAAAAACTTGGAACAATCTTTCTCTCCATGCAACCGGCAAAGGAGAGCCATTAGATAGATAAAAGGTTGTCTAAGGTTGGCCATTGGGTACTAGCTGGAGTTTCGGTTTTTTGTCTTCTCTCCACCAGGATGCCATGATTTTGCTGGTGTCATGCTTTTGATAAAACTTCACAAAAAAATCTATTTTCAAACGTTCATCTAACTCCCTGAGCTTGTAATACTTTTGGACTTCTACTGAGAGGAAAACCCCGACGATTTAACCATTATCATCATTAATTACACACTTCTATGCATCAGTGTGATCAATGAGCTATTTCAAAAGTTAAATGCAAGGGAATACCGAAGTCCTACTCACCACCATGTGTAGGTAAGCCTTGGGAATCTTGACGAAGACTTCATCATCCAGGTTCCTTGTGTCAAGATCGTTATGCGGGGCATATTCGGGGAATTCTTCATGCTTGATTTTCTTGAACAGGTCTTCCCATCACGGGAATGTTGTCTTGGTCCCAATGTTTGCCTCTATGTCCCCAAAGGCTGGGGGCTAAGCGAAGGCTTCTTTGGTGAACATCTTGATGATGGGCACTCGCTTGGAAGTGAAATCCAATTTTCTTGCAACGTTTAGGGAGGAGCCCTCTCCTACTTCTAATTCTTGTAGCTTTGGGACTCTAGGATATTTCCTAGTGGTAGGTTTCTTTAGAGGCATCGTTACAGCAACCGAGGATGCTCAATTAGGGCTGTCACATAGAGTAATATTAGATCCTAATTTACATGTGAGGTGGAAACAAAAAAACTAGATTGTTACATACTTGTATGCTTGCTAAACTCTATTGCTTAATACTTACTATACCTTGGGAGCCTTCTCCATGTCATTCTTCTCGCTCCTATGGATGTTCCAGACTTCTTTTGCATGCATAATGCTTTGGCTCATAATAATTCAGGGTAATATAACAAGAGATAACTTACCAATCACATCAAGCTGTTAATATAAGCAATGGGATGAAATTTAAAACTACTTACCACCAATTCTTTGTAATCAATTTTACGTAGGTTGACGGCGGAGGCGCGGAGGGAGATGCATTGTATCTACAGGTTAAAATGATCATTTTTCTTTGTGCGTGAATTCGAAACTAATGCATGATCTTGGAATTAATCAATTAACTAAATGCATCGTATCTAGCGTATCTTAGAGCTAAAACGTACCATCGTGTCATTTTCTGAATGGGGAAGTCCGAGATTGGTGCAGAGCTACGTGATTGTTTGTTGATACTTGTTTTACAAAAAGAAAACCACCGACGCCAATTACTTTCATTGAATGGTTCTAGTGTGACACGTGGCAGATAAAGACTGGTGACTTGCCTCACGAGTGCCAAAAGAGGTGGTAACCTTATTTCAGTTATGCACTCCCTAACCAAACCTAGGAATCACCGAAGCCGATTAGATACCAGGGGCTAGTAATTGGGGATGAACTTATCGCATTCTTTTCCTTGGGTGAGCTTCTTGGAAATTCACAGATGCCGAAATGTTTTTATGGGATCGGTGGCCTGGAAAACATTTTACGCTACTTATGAGTTTAGATACTCATAAGTTGCCGATGCCGAAATGTTTTTACGGGATCGTCTGTCGGTGATTCCTTCCTTTCCCCACAAACGACTACTTCCTTTCACGTTTCATCGATGCTGAATAAAATCAGTCATCAACAACTTTCTTGTGTAATGCTTATCATGAAAGAACAACTCCCCTTTTACCGACGCCGACGAAAATCGGCGATCGGTGTCCTTAGTTTTCTAGGATGATTTTTTTTTATCTCTGATTCTTCTGGGTGCCGAATTTTGTACGCGTCAGGTGAAACGATTTAGTGATTAATTCTTTAATCAAATGTTAATCCCTTTAAGTTATGATGGATTTGAAATGTTCAGGGAAACTTTTAAAGAATCAAGGAGAATTTGCAGAAAACAATGATAAGTGAAAACAACATTGTTCCAAATTAGACAATAAGTGGTACCCAAAAAGTAAAATTTTGCAGAGACTTTTTAGGGTGTGTTGAGAGCTCAACACCATATTCATTCAATTTATTCATAAAAACCCTTTTTGTGCCGATCACATTCTTATTTTTTGGTCTTGGAACCAATTCCCAAGTGTCATTTTTCTCTATTTGATCGAATTCTTCATCCATGGCCTTATTCCAAAATTCATCCTTGCTGGCATCTTCAAAACAGTTTGGTTCAATTGTAGATAAGAGTGCTAGGTGTGTTTGTTCTAGTGAGTGGATTTTTCTTCTAGTCTCAAATCATGCATCTTTGTTTCCAATAATCTAATCTGAAGGATGATTTTTCTATACTCGTTTTCTAGGTGTCTTTAGAGATACTTGTTGAACTTGCTCTTCTTCTTCTGTCAGATTATCTTCATCTGCATCTTCCTCTTCTACTTCATTTTCATCTTCTTTTTATAAAATTTGTTCCATTGAATTGTTTTCTTCTTCCTTTGATTCTGGTCTTCCTGTTTCATCAATTATTACGTTGATGCTTTCCACAACTTTGTTTAATCTTAGATTGTAACACTTGTATGCTTTCCTTGTACTTGAGTAACCAACAATTATTCCTTTGTCCACACAAGAGTCAAAATTTCCCATTCTTCCATCTTCTCTTTTGATGTAGCATTTTCTTCCAAAAACTTTGAAGTGCTTCACATTTGTTGTTCTTCCTTTCCATAACTCGTAGGGAGTTTTATCAGTGTTGTTTCTAAGAATTAATCTATTTTGAATGTGAACTGTTGTATGCACTGCCCATGTCCAAAAAATATATTTCAACTTTGAATCCATTATCATTGTTCGAGCCATTTCTTGTACTATCCTGTTCTTTGTTTTAACGACTCCATTATGTTGAGGTGTCCTAGCGATGGAGAATTTTCCTTTTATTCCACGATTGTTGCAGTAGTCCATAAATTCCCTTGAGGTGAATTCTCTTCCATTATCCAATCTTAAGCATTTGATTCTTGAATCCATCTCATTTTCAACCATTTCCTTGTAGATCTTGAAGTTTTCAAAAGCTTCTAACTTGTTCTTGAGAAAGCAAACTGCAGTCATTCTTGTATAATCATCAACTAATAACATAAAGTATCTCCCATCTTTTAATCCTTTTGTTGTAGTTGGTCCAACTAGATCAGTATGCAAAATTCCCAGTGGTTTTGTTGTTGAATATTCCTTTGATTTGAACCTGGTCTTTGTTTGCTTTCCTTGTTGGCAATGCTTGCATAAAGTGTTGGTTGGTTTCGTGATCTGGGGAATTTCTCTGACTGCTTCTCTTTTGCTGACTTTGACAAGGTTATCAAAATGCATGTGCCCCATTCTTCTATGCCATAGCCAACTTTCATCTTCCTTTCCTAGACAACACTTTTCATTTCCAATTTCTCTTAACACATATATGTTACTTGAAGTTCTTGCAGCTGTAGCGACCAATTTCCCTGAACCTTCTTTTCTTACCTCACACTTTTGTGAATCAAAAGTAACTTTATGACCTTGGTCATACATTTGACTCACACTTAAAAGATTATGTTTCATATCTTCTACTAGTAGAACATTTTTTGCCTTTTCATTCTTGTTCCCAATTCGGACTATGCCTTTTCCAATGATTTTGGTTGAATCATCATTTCCAAAGGAGATTGATCCATATCTTTCCTTTCATAATGTAAGAAACTTGTCTTTATCACTTGTCATGTGTTTTGAACATCCACTGTCAACATACCAACCATGTTTCTTCTGTTTAGCTTGTAGAGCAACTGTGCATTCTTCATTGCTATACTGATCTTGCTTTCTTATCCATGTCATTTTTTGAGGCTCTTGTTTGAGGTTCTTTAGAAGGGACTTTCATTCTGCAATTTTTGGCNGTTGTAACTTCTTCTCTGTGTTTCACTAGGTATTCTTGAATAACCCCTTTGTGTATGGCTCTCAAAGTAGTCATTGTTCCTGTTGTTAGCTCTACAATTTACAAATTTATGTCCAAAATTATTACATGCATAACATAAACCAAAAAATATACTTTGATACCTGGTAGTTGAAGATCTTCTGAAAGGAGGTGCTCTTATGAATCCTTCTTCTTCTTGAGGCTTGTCTATCTATTGTTGATTCTAAAATATGAATCTTCTCGATAGGGGAGTGTCCCTGTAATCTGTTGGAAATACTAAAACAACTGAGAGGGGGGTGGCGAATCAGTTGTATGTGAGCTTAAACAATTTTATACTTATTAAACATTGTTAATCTCTCTTCATGTGGTCATCAACAATATATAGCATATGGACAGTAAAAGTAAAGACCATCTGTCACACATAAAGTACACACAGAGACAGATTGTCACGAGGAAACCCATAAAGGGAGAAAACCTCTTCTTCTTCGAAATGATAGGCAGTCTTTTTCAGTTATGTACATCATTTACGATTGAACACCAACTCAA
>JASDQU010209522.1:13371-27445 GCA_032191745.1 Picea mariana
AAAATAACAAATGGTTTAGTAAATGGGGCATTTGCTTGAGCATGTGTCCTACAAAGAGTAAAGAGATAAAAACTTTTGTTATGGATAAGTTCCACAAACGTACTTGGGAGAAAGAGCTAGGGAGAAAGAAGAAGTACTACATTGAAGAGTTCAACCCCACCCATAACCATCAACAAAATGCGTACATAGGGGCCAATATTTCTTGGAGATCTAAAATTCTTATTGCCTAATTAAGGACTAACTCTCATCAACTCCGTTGTGAAACAGGGCGTTGGAAAATGCCAAAAGAAATGTGGGAGGAAAGAGTATGTATTTTGTGCTCTTCTGGAAAAGTATAAACATAAAAACTTTTCATTTTAGAATGTGAGGCCCTTAAAGATAACAGGGAAAATTATGTAGGTATTCTGGCAGCTAGTTCTTGGGATAATCTATTCAACAAAGAGTGTGTTGAGAAGCTGGGAGCGGTTATTGTAAAACTTCACAGGAAAAGAGTCAAATACAAAAGCCAGATGGAAAAGCAATCTATCCCATAAGCTATTTTTAACCTGGTGAACGTTAAAAATACTTTCTTTCTTACTTAATTTTTATCTATTTTTCAAATATAGTCTCTTTTTAAAAATACAATTATGCAATATATATAAACATGAGCCCGCACCTACTCAAAACACTCTGTACCGAGTGCCTCTTACCAACCACCATTCATCCATAAGTCGATGACAGCGATCACTATTATAAAAAAATGTTATAAAAAATATAAATGTCCATAAGCGTAGCTCCTCCTGTCGTGGTTTTTCATTATCTTAATCCCCAAAAATGCTATCGATGAGTTGCTATCGTTTTCACTCGATAACCAATTTCATGAGTAAACATCGTGTGATACTTTGCTTTCTATTGCAAACTGGTATGTAGCACCTCATGGTTTAGTAGTTTCTAGTTCCCACACAAAATAATTCTACACTTCTAAACTTTCTGCCCATGACCTCGACAGGGATGGAGCCACACATCGAGGCCACTACAGAGGAGTAACACCCAAATGGGAACTTCGATCAAGTGGGTCTGTTGTTAAGGTGCAATTCAACATCGTCACTGCAAAAGCAAAGGTACCCACCATGCACAAGAGCAATATAATGGTTCTGTTCATCAAAGTATTCATTCTAGATCAGATGGGCTCTCGTGAATGTAAGTATGCACGATGAGTTTTGATGGCAAATATGTTTTTAATCTGGTTTTAATCGTTTAAAGGGTCTCTAATGCTGCAGAATAGCTACGCCAGAAAGAAATAAATATCCCTTTATGAGATTACAGACCTGATCAGGAGATAGCCTTGTCTATTGATTGGGTTGAATCTGTTCTTTCTGTACAATTACCGGTGAGTAATTTATCTAGAAATCTATTTGGATTGATACACCTTTTAAGAGCGAATGGGGTTTGGTGAAGCCCTGATTTTCACGAATGAATCGGGTTGGCAGTGCAGAGTTTTATGTAACAGTTAGCCAAAGAATCACAATGAGGCCTGCCCAAATGTACACAGTATGCTTGCTTGCTTTGGTACTTGTATACCCAACTGAGGGCAGGGGATTGAGTAAACTCTGGTCTATCATAGATGTGGATCTGTTAAACTCTTCTACAAACACAAATACTGATGACCCTGTCACCTATCTGTGGCCTATGCCTAAAAAGTCGAGCAATGGCAATACGACCGTAGCAGTTGATCCAGATTTAGTTCTTGCCATGCAAGGAAATGGCTGTTATTCAAGCCTCGTTCGGGATGCTTTTGCACGGTATAAACAGATAATACTCTCTCACCATGTCAAGTTTTCTAATCAGAGCGGTGCTCGGCAAGCTCAGTATGACATTGGCAGGCTGATCATAACTGTTTCATCTGCTGATGAGACTGTAAGTTGGATTATTTTGTACGAGCTCACTCTGTATTACTATTAATCTTTAGATATATATTTAATCTACTTGCTAGAATAATCTTTGATCCATTCACACCAGCCGAATATAAAATTGATGGATGTTTGCAATAAAAGGGGCAACTATGATAGGCGGAATTTCCTCATGGCGATAGAGGCCAGGGTTTCTATTGGCGGGTACATCCGCTGATGGATTTGGGTTCTCCGTTCTTTAGGCCTATCATAGTTTAGCTTACTTCTCTAGGTTTATGATTTTGGATATTTTCTCATACAGTAGTTTAGCTATACCTTTCAGCATTTAGGAGATGCTTTGGCACCCCTTTAGTCTGTCACTACTAGATAGTACTTTTAAGTTTCATTGACCTCTTTCTTTTGGTTATTCTTGGACATTGATAAAATTATCTTATCTTATTATCTACGCCATATCAAGTCTATCAACAATATATTAAAATGGAAAATAGTGAATACTTGCCAAAGACAGCTGTTTGGCCTTTCAGTCGAGATCCATATCCGTGTACAAGAGGTTTTAAGTTTAAAGCTCTATGCAAATTGTAATTGTCACTATTGGTTGGCAATGGCAAAAGGGAATTGAGCTTTACATATATAGTATTATATTACATTATATTGCTTAGATGCTACATACCCCATTGAGCACTGATCCCAGCTTTGACTTCTCTTTCAGCTTCAACTTGGAACGGATGAAAGTTATTCTCTTTATGTCCCTGCCCACACTGAAGGTTCAATTATTCAAGATGCTATGTTGGAGGTTTGTTATTCTTATAATCTTATCCTGCATTTACAGCTCAGTAATTCTTTTTTTTGAACAGACGGTATTCACATATATATAACAAGGAAACATATATTTGAATCTTAGAGTGAATTCCAGAGAACTCGTTTTCTTGAAAACTTATTCATAGCTTGATTCTACTCTCTTTTCCAACATGTTCAATATTGTCTCCATTGACTTGATTCTTATTTGAATTTACGTGGCATATGAAATTGTTAGGTATAAGCCTATTTTATTTTTTTGTAAATTAGCAGAACTATCTGTTAGTAATATACAGTATGAATTACAAACAGTTCAAACTGAGATATGCTTCCGAGAGAAACAGATCTACAGGGATTCTGTAAAATATCAGAGTTACTCTCAAGTCTGTTTGCACCCATACGGGCATTGAATACAGTATCTAGAAACACAAAAAGAGTAGCTTAACGATCTAGAAACAGCCTATGTCTAGCTAAGGGCTTTTTATGCAGTACTAGCAGAACAAAAAGAAACAGGATCATCCAGCAATGTAATCTGAAATAGCCTGGGCTAATCCTCAGAGTCAGAGCTTGAATCAATGGTGATGTAGCTACGGGGGATATCCCATTCCTTGTTGACTCCATCAGATTCATCAGCTGCCATGCCTGTCATACCCTGCCCCTCTTCCCTGGCTGTAGCAGTTTTCCTCCCCTCCTCCTTATTCTTGTTGGCCTTACTGATTGCTTCCAAACCCCATATTTCTTTGACCAGTGCCTCATACTTTCTGTCTATCTTGTTCAATTTTTGCAGAATAGCCTGTTGCTGCATCCCCTTTTCCTCCACAACCTCAGGAATAATAGCTTTGTTAAGCCAGTATAGTTCTATCATCTTCATATATTTGGTCTCCCTGCTTCTTGATACCCCTGTGTTTAGTATCCAGTTCATAAGCTCAAGTGCCATCTCCCCAACAGTGGACTGTTGCATTTTCTTTCTAACCCTATTTTCAATTCTCTCAACTTCCTGCTTCACTGGGTTTGTAAAATGTTGGTGGCAACATTCTGCTGCTTCCATGGCTGCCATTTGCACCCTGGTAACCTTCTTCTCCTTCCCCATTGCCCCCTGTCCCCTGAAGGAGCGAGGTTGATCTCGTCTAGTTCCACCCTCTGCCTCTTCAGTCCCTCCATCTTTGTACTTGCCATCCCTATTCTCCAGTCTCTTAGCCTCCAATGGCCTACGCAAATGAACCACAGCACTGCCTTCCAGTGCCAACCAGAGCTTCCCTCCTCTAGATCAGTAGAACTATTGATGGAGTGCTTTTCCAAACCAGCAATAATATTTCCATACAGAACCCATTTGAAGCCATAATTCTTCGTGCGAGGGGTAGATGTCCAAATAATGGGAGGATCTGCTCAGGATGGGGGAGCCAAACCATTATTTCCTCTCATTTCCTCCCTGTCCTTTCTCATGCTATCAACAATATGCTCAAGGGCCGCTGTTGTTTGTCTTGGCGGACATGCGGTGCTCTCTTTGCCGAGCCTCCCTGACACCCCATACGGGGATAGGTATAAACCTATTGGAAATTGTTAATTAAATTTCAAATTGTTAAGGATAAACCTTTTCATATATGTTGCATTAGTTTTCGAGATGGGGAGACGCGTTCCGGGGACAGCTAGAGCGCACCCCCAAATTTTTCAGGGGACGGCAATAATATATATATATATATATATATATATATATATTTTTTTTTTTTTAAAAAATATTAAAATTTTAGAATTCACCATAAGCATTTGTAGTTGCTTCAAGCTTGTCAGCATAACAAGCTATACTATATAGTATATAGTATTATGCATATTATGCACAACCCTTACACTTGCCAATTCTGAAAAAGCTTGAGCAATTTAAAAAAGGGTCGAGTGACATTCCATTATTGGCTGCTAGACATGAGCAAAATGCAGTTTAGTTTTAGGAAACTTAAGTGAGAACTGTCTCTACAACAGCTTTTCTTCCTCATATTTCTTGTTAATGATGATTATGTTAAAACTTTTACATAAAAAAGACATTCCCTTTTCAATAGGTTTTGCAGATTTCTACGGCTGTGTTGAAAACCACTATAAAACACTTTGGTTCTGTAAAGAGATTAGATTCATATTTCAGATTAATAATGTGATTGAATAGGAATTTTTTCAAACATGTAATACCCAATCCAAGTCACTACTATCTGATTGTTTTCACAATGCTCAAGGTTGGGATGGTGGAAGCACTAGATTTGAATGACTCCTGGAAACCCATGTACAATATGTAAAAGCTAAGATGACCAGAAAAATGAGAAGAACAAGAGCAGTAATCACTAGGATCAGCCCTTTGAAATGTTGCATTTCCTGGTTTTTGACATGGAAGCTTTGCTTGTTGTAATGTTGTTGCTGAAAATACAATATTTAAATCACCAGAAACCCAAATTGAAACCCATCATACAAAGCCTATGTTTTGAGCTGCAACTTGTAAAACAGATTTAGATTCAGTGCAATACAAAAATAATGGATGGGAAAAATGATCATATTGTCCAATCATCAATTTCCATCATTGTCAAAACTGAAGACATATGCCCAGAAAATCCCTGAAATCTGCCCAGAACATCCCCGAAATCTGTCTGGAACGTCCCTGAAATCTGCCCGGAACGTCTTGGGGATGGCCAACAAGTCCCCAAGTCCCTGATGGAGACCCCAACATTTTGGGAAGATTTCCCAAGGGTCCCCAAGTCCCCGAAATGCGGGAATGGTGGGTATGTGGGTTTTTTGGGGGGGACGGGTCCCTGTGCAACATAACTTTTCATGGTTCTTAACTTCTTGTTTCATTTCCAATGGACATGTGGTTGTATCCCGTGGAATATTGGCCATAAGCTTTTTCCTGTTTTTGTCTTATTTCCAATAGACATTTTGCTTATATCCTGCTCCTATGGAATTGTTGACTATAGACTTTTTCCCATTTTCGCATCATTTCTAGTAGATGTCTTGACTTCACGTTTTGTGAAAATATTTCTTCTTTCTTTCCATAAAATTTTCCATGACTGTTGTTTTTCTAGAAATTGGTTTAATCATTAGAAGAGAAATGACATTTTCTGTGTCATCTCATGCTCAGATCCTATGGCGTTCAGGGTGTTGCCTAAAATATAATCACTCAACTAAACAGGTCAATGTTATTTCAAGATAAAAACATAAAAGTACGATCTATGGTGTGAAATTCATGTACCCACAGACAATATCTTACTAGATGTTGCAGGATTCAACTCTTGGGTATATCCATTATCTAACTGGTCCCCCAGTGACTTGACCATAGTCTGGTCCCTTTTGATTCATGATTCCTTGCAAATCAATCCAAGAGAAGAGTGCAGTTCCATAGCACCCTGGGGCCTGCACCACAGTGTAAGAACTGCAGCTGCCTACAGAGGTATAGAAGACATTTGGCACCCATAGAAAGGTATACTTATATAGACAACACACTTAAGGTATGAATTGTCTAATGCTGTCTTTCGCCATCCTTGTCAACCACATAAATATTCTGAAACAAGGGGATTCCTGTAGGCATTCTCCAAAACAAAGCCATACAGTTTTGAAAACTTTGTGAGTTGAAAACCCCCAACAAATCAGTCATTTTGATTTATGGATGTGAACTTAACAATAATATACATGACAACAACAGTGACCCTGAACCCCATTTCCACAAAATTGTCTTATGGGAATCTTGTGATTCACCCTTTCAGTCAACTCAAGAAATGACTGTAGCTCTTCCACACAAATCAACTCAAGAAAGGAATGCTTTAGTCTCTTTAATCACAGTCCGTCTTGTAATAAAATACATTTGGAACTGAATCTCCTTATGGAGTGTTGTAAGTAGTAACTACATGGCTAACATACTGAGGGGTGAGATCTGTCCACAATTCTCTTTCAGGGGCGATCATACTGAAGGCTAAGTACATTGCAAATGTTAAAGTTCATTGAAATAGAATGAAAAAAAAACCATACACTGCAGCTAGGTTTAAAATAAATTCTTCCCAGTTGATTCACCAAGCAAGTGTGGGAACATAGTTAGAAAGTCAAGGAGGTGCAGTAACCAGTTAGATTTGAGAAAGAGAGTAGACATTTTACAGTTGCACGAAACCAATAATATAATTTTTGTTGATTTACTAAACAGCAGCTTGTAATCATGCACACTACTAAAGAGCAACTTGAATTCTAAGTCACARGGTTCGTCAAACCTAAAGCTTGAGGTTCGAAATTCGGTGAACCTCAAGGTTTGCCGAACCTAATGCCAAACCTGAACGAACTTGAATGCGTGCCCAAATTCGAACCTTAGGGAGAATTTTATTGAGGTTTGGGATGAGGTTTTATTAGGGTTCAATATGTATAGTCGAACCTAAAGCCGAACCTCATCYGAACCTTATTGGAAAATTCGAACCAGAATCAAACCTAATCATTGCCGAACCCGAACTYGAACCCRAACCATGTGACTTAGCTTGAATTAACACTCTTGTTGTTACATGCAAGACATCCTATGAAGGAAAACACCATAGCATCCACACAAAACTATCAYGAGCTTCCATGTTATTTATTTAAACGAAATTTGAACTAGATCTAACACACTATTTTTCTTTGGAAGTTGCTTTGAGAAAAACACCTCAAGGTTGGGGRCTGCATTGCATGACACAGACTTACACTAGGCCTCATCCACCTCATCCCTTTTTGAGACATGCCATTCTTGTCGGGCAGCCCACAGAGAGAATGGAACATTGGTGGATGGCTTAATACTCCATTGACCTCACTAGTGAACCAAGGCCTGTTGGTACAACGGAATTAGAATAGAAAGGAATAGTTACCCCTCAGGCCTGGCACCTAAGCCAAAGGAAGTCTGTGTCATGCAGTGCAGACCCCAACCTTGGGGTGTGTTTCTCAAAGCAACTTCCAAAAAGAAAGTGGGTTAGATCTTGTTCAAATTTTGTTTAAATAAAATTTAAATAACATGGAAGCTCATGATATAGTTTTGTGTGGATGCTGTGGTGCTTTCCTTCATATGATGTCTTGCATGTGTGACAAACAGGCATGTGTGTTTTCAAATTTCCTTCATAGATGTCCTTCATCCACCTCATCCCTTTTCTGAGACATGCCATTCTTGTCAGGTGGACCACAGTGAGAATGTAACCTTGGTGGATGGCTTAATACTCAGTCGACCTCACTAGTGAACCAAGACCCATTGGTACAACAGAATTAGAATAGAAAGGAAGCTGGGTTACATTCAACATTGGATATATAAGAATCCTATTGCTTTCTCACCACCAATTGGCACTAGTATTCTCTTACCTAACTTCCACTTGTTCTTCCAAAAAATATTTTTTTCCTGTTGATAAGATAAGATAAGTAGGTCAATGGTCTTAAAAGAGTACATCAGTCAAAAGATACTATGTGGGAGTGCGAAAGCATCTCCTATAAAAGCAAGGAACATAGCTGAGCTCTCTAAAAGAGCATGTAAAGTAAAATAAATTACAGCACAATAAGGTAGAATAAGATATAAGAGACATGATGTAGGCTGAGAACCACTGCCCCCAGAGTGAGAGAGGCCAAAACAGATCTGAAGGAGATTTGTTTTATGTAGTATGTCTTTTTATCTCCTATTCTATATCTGTTTCATCAAGGYTCTTGATCATTTATACTGCATCTCAATAGAATTGTTAATGTGATTAAAGTCCAATAAGTTTATTTCTCCTTTCCTATGAATGATTGGAATCTGAACACCTGTGSCCTGTGTTAACTATCTTTTATGAAGATTTTATCGCTTCAAAGACAATCTTTTTGCTACTGCAACAGTGAGAWTAGAGAACTCGTTTGAGCTTGTCAGATTTAAATTTACTCTCTGGCTAAGTTGTATTGATTTATATTTGCTTRCAAGTGTTGAAAATAGACTAGTTTTTAGATTACTCCTGCAATACTGATGTCTATGTTATTTTGCAGGCAAAGACCGTGTATGGTGCATTGCGTGGCTTAGAGGTAATGCATACTGGCCATCATGGGATAGGATTTCATATACTACATTCAAATTCATAAATCCTTTTTTATGGATTTCTTGTATCATAAACTTTTTTTCCAAGAAAAAAAACGTATTTTATTTGAGATAAACAAAAATACAATACTCAGGTGCTCTAGGCAGAGTCCAAAAAAAATCATCCAGAGATAGATCTCTTGAGAATCTTTCACTATAGATCCAGAAAGATCCACAGCCTTTATAATATCAAGTATACTATTTATCAAGAAACTGAAAACAAAATTGTAGACTTAACTGTCCCATGTACTGATAAATTACAAGTTCAAGAGGAGTTCAGGAATCATTAAATGAGAACTGTTGTAAAACCACTGTATGGCCATCTTGTATGTTAGGAACCTAACCTCCCTAACCCCTCATGTAGGTGGAATAATATATTTTCCATGTAATAAAGGGCAATATTAATAAGGCCTAGTAATAAGGAAGAATAAGTGAAATGTATGAAGACCTAATATAAACTTCCGTTTTTAGAAGATCTTCCTCTAGATTGTTCTTTTGGTAGATAGATTTAGTATAAATAAGAGTTGAGGGTATGAGAAGTCTTGTCTTGAGAATTATTGTAATAGAGCATTGCTTTGCTGGAGGTTGCCCCCTTGAAGAGACAAGTGAACATTGTTTTCAATCAATAAAGGTATTATTTTGGTGTTGTGGTTTCATTTATTGTGTTGGTCCGCTGCTGTTCTCTGCAATATTTCTGTTTTCGGCTATTATAATAGATCTAGTACCTTACAAGTAGTATCAGAGCACTTTCCTTGGCAGAAAATTGTGGGTTATTTTTTTTTCARGGTAGAGATGTATTCCGATGTCTTAAAGSTACAGAGATMAGTTGTTCAATGCATAAATCCGCGGTTGGKGAAGCATACATGCAAGAAYGACAAGTGGTACTTAAGCGCACATTGTTGGCCACCCTTGTAACCCCTGTTGGTACCCCTTCRAGTAGTAGTGCATCAGACAACACCTGTATACGGATCAACCTAGATATCCTAAATCCCTCTGTAGATAAACCAATCGGTTGCCTGACTGCTATAGTGCCACCGAGAACAACACTTGGGAAGATACTCTCTAGTACCTGGGTAGTCGGGTAGTACGGCTAAGGGCACGGTCTAGCCTCCTTAGTTGGTGCTTTGAGATATTTGGCCGAGTACTACTGTTGGAATCCGCACGTATATCAAAGAGCTATAGCATAGAGAAAACCCTTTTCTGTAGAAACCATGAATACCCTAACCCTTGGGACGGAAATTGAAACAGAACAAACAAGATCTATTGTCGTGCAACTTTACCTCCTGCATTCTAGTTGCAAAATTACTACACATTTTTTCCTGTTAAGAATTTGGGCCTTTCAACAATGCAGTATTCTTTAGATCGGAGTGTAACTCCGCAGGTGTAAAAAAGAGTCTGGATCCTGCCTGCACCATTATTTGAGCCCTATCCCATTGGATTCATCTCTTCGCCCTGATCGCAGTCATGCCTATCATTTTTTAGCAATTTTTTTTTTTTTTTCCGTGGACTCGACCCCCTTTCGCCCCCCTTATTTGAGACTTATCCCATTGGATTCCTCTCGTCGCCCTGATCGTCGTGATACCCTTCACCCATAACCCCTTTTCTATGTGGTCCCACCCGCCCCTTTCCGGTTCCCCCCTTCATCATGGCCCACCTCAATACCTTGTCCTCTGATTTCACAGAGGCCCAGAAGGAAGTGCGGTAACTCAGTGCCAATATTACCACCATCAATAACAAAATGCATTCCACCATAGACGCAAAAATGGAAACCTTGAAACAAGACCTCTCTACCTAGCTTGAATCATTCGCTGGCCAGATCTGTGCCAAGCTGAATATTACTGGAGAGCTTACCTCCTCTTACCCACCTTTGCACCCCGAAGGTGAAACTTCCTCCAATTCCCAGACTTTTCAACACCATCACTTTCAGTGTGACCTATGCCTTCCGCGAGTCTCCTCTAACCCACCTTTGCACCCCGAAGGTGAAACTTTCTCCAATTCCCAGACTTTTCAACCCCATCACTTTCAGTGTGACCTACGCCTTCCGCGAGTGGATGTGAACAAATTTGATGGCTTGGATCCCACCGGCTGGATAACTCAAATGGAACACTATTTGTCTTTGTACGACATTTCGAATGAGTTGGCCAAACTTCGGTATGGTGTTCTCCATCTAGATCAAGAACATTGGCAATGGTGGCAATGGAGAAAAAATTCCCGCCAAGGGTATGTGGCTTGGACACAATTTGTTGCAGAGCTTTATGAACGCTTTGACACTGACACCCACCATTTAGGCCATTTGACAAAGTTAAAACTATCTGGCACAGTGGAAGACTTTATAGTTGCTTTTGAGTGATTGACTTTTCGCACAAAGGGCATGTCTGATGTTTTTTTTCGAGAATGCTTTATCAGTGGCCTCAAGGATGAGATCTGTGCCCACGTCCTCATGGCTCGCCCCCAGAGTTGGGTGGAAGCTACTAAAAGATCTAAGGAAGCACAACATGTTGTCTCTTCTCAAACAAAAAACCCTCCTTTATTCCTCGCCCTAAACCAGTCACTCCCGCTCCTCCTTCCACTCCACTAAATATCCAAAAATTGACTCGGACAAAAATGGCTGAACGCCAACTCAAGGGCCTTTGTTATAATTGTGATGACAAATATTTTCCTGGGCACAAGTGTAAGGAACAAAAGCTTTTTATGGCCATCTCTGCGGATGTTTTTGAAGAAGAGGTCGAGGCTCCCCCTGTGGCCGAGTCACCTGAACCCACTGACCTGACTCCACACTC
Organism: Picea mariana; assembly: GCA_032191745.1. NCBI lineage: Eukaryota > Viridiplantae > Streptophyta > Pinopsida > Pinales > Pinaceae > Picea > Picea mariana. Next base: position 24,900 of record JASDQU010209522.1, read on the forward strand.
AGACCCCCTAGAAGTTGAACCGGTCATTTCTCTGAATGCTCTCACTGGCTTCTCTGCTCCCCAAACCCTCAAGCTAATTGGTTACATTAAGCATCGGAAGGTCATCATCCTCGTTGACAGTGGCAACACCCATAATTTTATTCATCGCCGTATTGCCCAAGAAACTAATTGCTATATCTGAGCAGTCAACAACTTTCAAATCATGATTGCCAATGGCGGGTCCATGAAACGTGGGGGGCGTTGTGAAAATGTGTCTCCAAATTGGTCAGTACCACATGAAATCTCACATGTTTGCTATCAACATGGGTGGTTGTGACATTGTGTTGGGTGCCAAATGGTTAAGGACTCTGGGCCCCATTTTCATGGATTTTAAGGAATTAACCATGCAATTCAACTAGGAGGGCCTGTTATTCCCTATCCTAGGGATAACTAAGGAGATCATGTCTCGAGGCCCACAGGTTCTAGACATGGAGTGCCGAGAGCCAAATGATTTGAGCATGGCCCTGGAGGGCCCATCTTTTCTTCAATGCAGCCCACCTATCAGCAACAACAACGTCCATCCCACCAGCCTGGTTTTGAAGTAGCAGTAAGTCTTGCTCCATGAGGTAATGAGTCCGGGTATCATGGTATGTGTCACTCTGATTTTTGAAGCACTTGAATATGTTGCACTGAATTCTCCTTCATTTCATAACGTTTGCTTGGAAATTATGCTCTTTAACTTGTTCATACCTGGGAGGGTGACATAATGCCCTAGTAAGCTGATTCTCCTTTAGGATGAGTTGCCACTGGGTGGGTCTGTGAAAGGGCATCGTTCATTCCCTCCATGCTTACTACTTTCCATCATTATCCCTCTCATCTTCCCCCCACCTTGGTTCGGGCATTGGGTTTGCCACGCTAGGAAGGGTTGTAACTTGCCTTGTGGGAAGAAGGGGCTAAAGGCCCAAGGGGTAAAAGTAGCTGGCAAGAGTTAAAAGCCAAAATGAAACCTTTGAGATGCTTCGCCTAGGGATTCCCGAGAAAGTGATAAAAGGCTTCTCAATAAGAAAAGGGGACCCATAAGATAAATCAAAACTCAAGGTACTAGTTGGTGGATGGGAGGTCTCATCATGAGTCGACCTATTAGGTCCATGGGCATGTAGCGGTACGACACTACCATCTATTTGGTCACCAAAAAAGGGTAGTGGCCCTTGGTGGCATAGCCAAGAGAAAGGGGGTCTCATCACGAGCCAGCCTTCTCATTTCCATGAAATACTTGTGGGTTACACTGTCACCTCTAGTCACCACGCTAGGATAGTGTCCCCCAACTTTTCTCTTGAAAATAAAAAGGACCAAAAGCAATAAGACTAAGAATAAAAGGCATTGAATGGGCTAGGAAACAATGGCATTCATGATAAGGTGCAACTCGCCCTCTACAGAGGCACCCACAGGCAAGACCTACATTTCCCTGTTATCACTGCACCCTCTACCCAAACATTTCCCCTATGCTACATCACAAACACTTAGATGACCTTAGATTGGTTCTCACCTGGGAAACACCCCAAACTTAAGGAGGATTAGCCCAATAGGACATCCTGAGACCTTCTCCAAACCAGACTTGTTAAACTGCATAACGTCTTTGAGCATTTGTTTGGGTAAAGGGGGGTTTGATGCACATGTTTGGGTAATTTGATTATTAGATGTGATTGACATTGCTATGATCCCTGTGACTTATGAGCCCATGGAGGGCGTACTTGTGGCTGCTGCAGGACTCTGCCTGGTGTACAGGTACATATGGGGGAATGATTAGGTCAGACCTCCATGGGGTTGTAAGCCCAACAGATGGGTGCTATGACCCCACCAAGGGGAAAGAGAAACCATAGTATGGCACGAGCAAGAAGGAAGGACGTTGCACTAGGGACACTTCGGTAGACCTAGACCCAAGGGGGCTTTGCCTTTCCTCCAGGACATTGACTTTTGAGAGCCCCTGATGTCATAATTTTGACCCTAGACGTCATCCAGTCAGTGTTTGCATTTATGAGGGTGGTTTGGTGTTAGTTGGCATGTGTGGCAACATTTGGGGCCTTTGGAGGCCAAACGTTTTGCGTTTGAGGCCCAACGTTCCACCTTGGGGGCCTAACGTCACCCTAGAAGGGCATGGCATCACCCTTGAAGATGAAATTAGGGTTTAATTGTTGTCATTTATGTAAAAATCTGGATTTTAATGTAATTTGGCCAAGTCGGCCTTTTTATGACCTAATTGTAATTAAAGGTCATTGATATTGTATAAATAAGAGATAAAACTCTTATTTTATTCATCATCACTCATCCCACAAGTGGTGAAGTCTGAAATTTGTGCCTTCTTTTAGGGTTATTGGCTGAAATTCTAGGCGCACTTTTTGGAGGAGGCTATTTTTGGTGTTTCTTGGCTATTTTCATGGTGGAGGATATTCAACTAGGGTTTGAGCTACATTATTCTTGGTGAAGTAAGTAGAAAATCTGCATTTATTTATTGTGAATGAATGCTTATGGTGAATTTATTTGTTTCATATCAAAGATTATGAAATTGC
>JASDQU010209523.1:8913-27972 GCA_032191745.1 Picea mariana
AGGTGGGACGAGATTCAAAATAGGGTTATGGGGGATACTCACGAGAGGCGAGTGTTCCACGGTCAAATTTTATGTATCATAATTTTTTACTGCAAAACGTGTAAAATGGAAGAGAGCATGATGTGGTAGGTCAATGGCAGGTTTGTATATTTGCGGAATTCTTGGAAAGTGGCTAAGTATGACGATGGGAAACGGTCGGTCGAACTCATTTTTAGAATCAAAGATTTAAGATTTCGTGAATGGACCAACCCGACGACATGCAACTGACATTCCATGATGTTTGAAATTAACACTTGGAAGGGATAATATAACCATCTGTAAATTTTGGTCTTATGCGTATTAATGGGATATTTCCTGAAATCCTGGTGTAGCATTAACACTTGCTAATCACAATCGATAAATAAGATCTTATATATAATTGGTAATTTCTAATTGCAAAAGGGCACGGGCACTGGAAACAATGATTATGAATTGGATATTTCTTGAACTCGCCAACCCGACGATCCACAGAAGAAATTCGAAGAAATGTCAAAGTATGGAAAGCAGACGAGTGCACTTCAAAATGGGGTGACAATAGTTCCACATGAGACGTGAGGACCCGATGATCAAATTGTATGTCTCAGAAGTTTTTAGTAAAAAATGTACTATATATATATATAAACATTTTTTTATTATAAATAAGTGCCAAGGTCGAGGAGACAAGGGAGAGCAAGGAACAAATGGCGAGGTCTTAAAAGTGGTCTGATAGGATTCAAAATAGGGTTACGAGGGATATTCAAGAGAGGTGAGTGTCCCACGGTCAAATTTTATGTATCGAAATTTTTTACTGCAAAATGTGTAAAACGAAAGAGAGCATGATGGGGTAGTTCAACGGTCAGTTTGTATATATACCTAATTTCGAGAAATTGGCTAACTATGGAATAGGGAAACGATCAGTCATACTCGTTTTCAGAATCGAGGATTGAGTGTTTCATGAATGGACCAACCCGACGACGCGCAATTAACATTCCATGATGTTTGAAATTAACAGTCGGAATGGATAATATAACCATCCAAAAATTTTGGTTTTATGCGTATTAATGGGAGATTTACTCGAATCCTGGTTTAGAATTAACACTTTCTAATTGCATACTTAGAAATAAAATCTTATATATAATTTCTAATTGCTAATTGCAAAAGGGCACGGGCACATGAAACAATGACTAGGAATTATTGTAAATTTGTATATCGCAGAAGTCATGGTACTGTTCGCAGGTCATGGAACAATAGAAGTCCAATCTAGAGCCTGCCTACCCAGAATCCGAGGGTGGAGAAGTGACTGGGTATGTAATGGGGAAGCAGTCGGTCGGGGTCGCGATATAAGAGAACGAGTGCAAACGTGAACCTGCAAGTCTGCCTACCTGCGCAGCCAGACATTTTAAAAAAAATGAATAAGTGACGAGAAAGAAAAAGTTCAAGGAAAAGAGAAATGAATATTTGGCTAAGAATAGAAGACGAAAAAGAAGGGATAATATATTCACATCTATAACAGATATCCCATTTCCTACCAAGATATATACTTGGAAAGAAATGCGAAGGTGGCGGGCACAAAAAATAATGACTAGGAATAATATCTTGGTTGTATGCTTCGTCTGTCAATTTCTATATTGTGGAACTGCGAGTGTTGCTTACAGGAAATAGAACAATAGAATTCCATTTTTTTAGTCAACCAACCCGCAAGTCCACCTGTCAATTTTTATAGTGTGGAACTCTGGGTGTTGTTTGTAGGACACAGAACTATAGAGGGCATGCTTTGCCCTTTAATATAACCTCTCTGATGAAAATGTAGTTTGTGGCTCATTTTATCATTTTTCCATCCGTAAACAAACGCAATCTTGAGCCCTCTAGCCCCGTAGTCCATCTGTCAATTTGTATATCGTGGAACTCTGAATGTTGTTTGGAGGTCACAGAACAATAGAAGTGCAATGTTGAGCCAGCCAACACACAAGTCCGCCTACCAATTTGTATATCTCAGAACTATGGGTGCCACTTTTAGGACATGAAACAAGAGAGGCACAATTTAAACAAAGGGTAAGCACTCAGTCGAAACGAGTGAATCCGCCAACCTACGCAGCAAGGCATTTTTGGAAAAAAAAATGATTAGGTAACCAGAAAGATAAACTACAAGGAATAAAAGAGTAGGAAAATAGAAAGGAGGGAAATTTTCGTAAGCGTGAATTGGTTTCAAACAAGCCCCATTATTGCAAAACCATCATTTTCTAGTAATTGTCAGCAAATGCTTTATTGAAGATTAGATTTTATTGCAACTTGTGGGTGTAAGTTTGTTCTTGATACATTCTTCCATGACTGTAACATATTAACTTAAGTATTAAACTTATTTCATTATGGGTTGTTATCATTAAATCTTAATAATTTCATGTCTAGAAACAAGAATGACAATTTTGTTGTAATATTGTGATTTGGTATTGCTATGTTCTATCTGCATTGCGAATAGAATTGAACATTAGTTTGAAATTGTGTGTAATCAATTTTTTGTTTGCATAAAAGCCCGGTGGATCGACACGGTACATTGCCATATAATTATTAGATGCTCCATCTTAGAACAAATTACCTAAGAAAATACAATATGTAGAACTACGAGACTACCGAACCATGCCAATGAGAAGAGACGTTAAATCCAGAAAAGAAGCAGCAACGAAGACTCCAAGGCAATTTTTTTTAATAGTAGATACATTTAAAAAAAAAGAAAGAACACCGAGTACTGTACATATATCCTTAGAAATTGGAGCCAGTTCTTTGGGCCAAAACATTGAACATATCTGCCACAAACACATGAATGGGATCCACAACATGCAGGGCCCATCGAGATGCTCTTCAACATGCATACAAAACTGATTACCATGACATTTTTTTTAGGAAATCCTTGCATTTTTATCCTCGATGGATCATCCTGTGGTAAAATGGATAGTTCTCAGAAGTTCCCATGAGGAAGAAGACAAAAAAAGTTGCATGGAAAATGGAATATCCCTTAACTAAAACATAGGACACACCAAGAAACAACCTGTTGCACATGCAATTCCAAAGGCCCAAATTAGTCCATTCTGGATAGAAGGAGACAACTAGTAGAAGTATGCCTTGCACCAGTGGGAGTTCTGGTCCTCATTCCCGAAGATGTTAATTGTATATCCAAAGAACAGGATGGTAGTCCCGCAATTGAATATTTTTTTGGCTTGAAATATATCTCTGGGAGAATCAACATATCATTTCCTTACAGTGAAAGTATTCTACCCAAAACAGACTAATTTGGATCCCTGGAATTCCTACTTTCAATTTTCAAAGCAGCTATTGCATTCAGCGTTGGCTTCTTTTCTAGAACTCCTTCTTTTGGTGTTTTCAGGACCGTCATCACTGTGCCAGAAAGTTCTGCCCATTATGGTTGATTTCAATTTGGGTGTAGGAGTGGGAACAATCCTTGCATTGCCATCGTCCATTGGTGTATCATTGTTCATCAGATCATCTTCTTCGAGCTTGGAATCCATGGAATCAACCTCTGTGCCAGCCATCAATGCAACTGGGTAGGTTCTCTGAGCAGGCAGGGTTTCCTTGGAATTATTTGGCTTGAAATATATCTCTCGGTGTACCAATGGACCATCTCCTTTTTTTCTCTTGGGTGAAGGGAGATGAGTAGTAAGAATATTCCCTAGAATACTGGAACCTCTGGCCATCATGCCCAAATGTGTTTACTGTATCTGGACAGAACCGCTGCCACAAGTTAACGAGAATTTCCGTTAGCTCCATACGATGTTTAAAATGAAAATTGGGGAGGAATAATATAACCCTCTACAAATCTTGGTTTAATGCATATCAGTTGAAGATCTCCTTGAGCCTTTGGTTGATCAATGACAATCTCCAGGGTTTGTGCGTAATGAGTTGTTACCATTAAATCTCACTAATTCCATATTTAGAAAAAAGTGCGAAGGTGTCGATGACAATGATCAACGATTAAGAATTAGAGATTTATTAAAGGCGCCAGCCGGTCGGCACACGAAAGAGATTACATCATGCTTGAAATGAATACTTGGAAACAATAACACTCTTCTCCGCAAATCTTGGTTTAATTTGTAGTAATGACAAATATTCTTCGGCCTTCCGGACATTAATGAAAAATTTAATGGTCCCTGCAGGATGAACTACTAGCATTAAAGCTTAATAATTTCATATATGTAAATAAGTACGGAGGTAGCGGTGATGGCGAGGAGTGACCAAGCATTGTAAATTTTGTTTACCCGCCAACCCGCAAAACAAATTCCAAGAAATTCCCAAGTATGGAAAGCAATCAGGCGGGTTACAAGAAAAAGGGTCAGAAGATATACCCAGGAGATGTGAGGGGCCGATGGCCATATTTCATTTCAATGAAAGATTTTGGCTGTCAATTTGCATATCGCGAAATTTCATGTGTTGTTTCTGTGTAGGGGAGCAGTGGAAGCGCAATATAGAGAGGGAAATTTATATATTGCGAAACTTCGGGTGTTGTATATAAAAGCATGATACATTTGAAAAAAGGACAAACTAAACAGAAAATGAAAGCATACAAGATGAAGGGGAATTTGTTTGCTAATTTGTAAATCGCGGAAGTCTGGGTGCTATGTGCAGGTAGCGAAACAATGGAATTGCAATGTTGAACCCGCCTGTGCGGGAACCCACGATTCAAAAAGTTTGTTTTAATATGAAACGGGAAAGCGGTCAGTCAGGCAAGTGATATAAAAGTAACAATGGGAATATGAAGACGTGAATCCACCAAATCTCGCACCTAGACATTTTTCAAAAAATGAGTAAGTAAAGAAAGGGAAAGCACAGGGAAAAAAAGAAAGCGGATGGCAACTTTCAGAGGCGAGAATTGTTGTAAGAAAGCACCATTGATGGTCGTAACAGTAAATATGGAGTGCATTAAACATGTTAATAGGTTCTTCAATCAAAGAATAGATACAGCGAACGATGTTTATAGTTTCGAGGATCTGTTTGTATAAGAGAAGTGTTGAAAAGTTACAAGAAAATCAAATTTTTTGATGTTTAAGTAAATTTTTTGTACTGTTAGCTTCACTGCAAGTATAACAATGACAAATTTGAATTTCAATGTCCTCTCGTTCGTATGATTGTTCCATGAGACTTCGCATAGTATATATTCTTTTATTTCAATTTGTTTGCTAATTTGTAGATCACGAAAGTATAGGTCTTGTTTGCAGGCGACGGAACAATGGAAACACAATATTGAACCTGCCTATCCAATAAATCGCCTATTCAGAAAACCGTGAGCCAAAATTTTTGTACAATATGAAATGGGGAAGCAGTTGATCGGGCTGGTGATATAAAAGTAAGTGAAATCTGAAGACATGAATCAGCCAACTTCTGCACCTAGAAATTTTCCAAAAACGAGTAAGACATACTAAATATGTACTTCTCTAAAGTATAGATATGATATTTTATAGAGAATGTATGGATCTCGCATTCCATACTTAGCCACTTTTTGGATCACGAGTTCTCGAGATGGCGGGATCAAAATTGGGTCTCTATTGTTCTGTTCCCTACAAATAACACCCAAAATTCCATGATATACAAATTGACAAGTGGAATTGTGGGTTGGCTAGATCAACATTGCACTCTATTTTTCTATGTCCTCCAAACAACACTCAGTGTTCCGCAATATACAAATTGACAGACGGACTCCTAGGCTGGCAGGCTCAAAATTGTGATTGTTTACGGATGGTGGTCCCTATCAAATAGCTAACATTATCTAAAAACATTATTTTCAATACTAAATTATTAATATTAAATATTGATATTGTATAATTTAATTAGAAAAAGAAAATTGTACAATATGAAATGGGGAAGCGGTTGGTCGGGCTAGTGATATAAAAGTAAGTAAAATCTGAAGACGTGAATATGCCAACTTCCGCACCTAGAAATTTTCTGAAAAAATGATTAATACATACTAAATATGTACTTTTATAAATTTTGTACATGAGATTTTATAGAGCATGGACGGATCCCACATTCCATAATTAACCACTTTTTGGATTATGGGTTCTCTATTGTTCAGTGTCCTACAAATAACACCCATAGTTCCGCGATATACAAAGTGACAGGCGGACTTGCGGGCTGGCTGGCTCAACGTTGCACTTGTTCTGTTTCGTTTCCTCCAAACAACACTCGGAGTTCCATGATATACAAATTGACAGACGGACTCCAGGACTATCAACTATTTAACATTATCTAAAAACAATATTTTCAATACTAAATTATTAATATTAAATATTGATATTGTACAATTTAATTACATAAAATTATTAAAGGATGTTAAATATCTTATTTAAAAGAAAAATCCGCTTATTCAAAAACCCACGATCCAAAATTTTTGTACAACATGAAATGGGGAAGAGGTCATTCAGGCTGGTGATATAAACGTAAGTGGAAATCTGAACACATTTATCCACCAACTTCTGCATCTAGAAATTTTCCGAGAAACGAGTAATACATACTAAATATGTACATTTATAAAGTATGGACATGATATTTTATAGAGCATGTACGGATCCCTCATTCCATACTTGGCCACTTTTTGGATCATAGGTTCTCAGGTTGGCGGGCTCAAAACTAGGCCTCTATTGTTCTGTGTCCTACAAATAGCACCCAGAATTCCAAGATATACAAATTGACCGACGGACTTGCGGGCTGGATGGCTCAACATTGCATTTCTAATGTTTTGTGTCCTCCAAACAGCACTCAGAGTTCCGCGATATACAAATTGACAGACAAACTCCAGCGCTATCAACTATCTAACATTACCTAAAAACATTATTTTCAATACTAAATTATTAATATTAAATATTGATATTGTACAATTTAATTGCATAAAATTATTAAAGGATGCTAAATATCTTATTTGAAATAAAAACCTGCCCATTCGGAAACTCACGATCTAAAAATTTTGTACAATATGAAACGGTGAAGCAGTCTGTCGGACTGGTGATATAAAAGTAAGTGGAAATTTGAACATGTGTATCTGCCAACTTCCGCACCTAGAAATTTTTCGAGAAACGAGTAATACATACTAAATATGTACTTTTATAAAGTATGGACATGAGATTTTACAGAGCATGTACGTATCCCTCATTCCATACTTAGACACTTTTTGGATCATGGGTTCTCGAGCTGGCGGGCTCAAAATTGGGCCTCTATTGTTCTGTGTCCTACAAATAGCACCCAAAGTTTCGCGATATACAAATTGACAGGAGGACTTGCGAGGTGGCTGGATCAACATTTCACTTCTATTGTTCAGTGTCCTCCAAACAACACTCGGAGTTCTACGATATACAAATTGACAAACAGACTCCAGGGCTATCAACTATCTAACATTATCTAAAAACATTATCTTCAATACTAAATTATTAATATTAAATATTCATATTGTACAATTTAATTACATAAAATTATTAAAGGATGTTAAATATCCTATTTAAAAGAAAACCCCACGTATTCGAAAACTCGCAATCCAAAAAGTTTGTACAATATGAAACGGGGAAGCGGTCAGTCAGGCTGGTGATATAAAAGTAAGTGTAAATATGAACACGTGTATCTGCCAACTTCTAGACCTATAAATTTTCCGAGAAATGAGTAATACATACTAAATATGTACTATTATAAAGTATAGACATGATATTTTATAGAGAATGTATGGATCCCTTATTCCATACTTAGCCACTTTTTGGATCGCAGGTTCTCGGGCTGGCGGGCTCAAAATTGGGCTTCTATTGTTCCGTGTCCTACAAATAGCAGTTAGATTTCTGCGATATACAAATTGACAGGAGGACTTGCGGGCTGGTTGGCTAAACATTGCACTTCTATTATTCTGTGTCCTCCAAACAACAATCGGAGTTTCGCAATATACAAATTGGCAGATGCACTCCAGACTAGCGGGCTCAAGATTCTGATTTTTTTTGGATGGTCATCCTTATCAACTATATAACATTATCTAAAAACATTATTTTCAAATACTAAATCATTAATATTAAGTATTGATATTGTACAATTTAATTACATAAAATTATTAAAGGTTGTTAAATCTCTTATTTTTTTTAAAATGAAGGAAATAAAACAAAGTTTTTTTAAATTTTATCACCGCAAGCATAACAATGACCAATTTGAATTGTAAGGGCCTCTTGTTGATATGATAGCACAATTGGACTTCGCACAGTATATATTCGTTTATTTCAAATTATGCCAGGAGATTAATTTTACCAAGTTCATCGATCAAGGAAAAGTGCTAAAACAAACCACATACTACATTTGTGACTCAACGCCATACAAATTGACAGGCAGACTTGCAGACTAGCTGGCTAAAAAATTGCAATTCTATTGTATCATGTCCTCCAAACAACACTAAGAGTTCCACGATATACAAATTGGCAGACGAAGAATACAACCAAGAACCAACTAAACTCCAAACAGGCCACAAGCAAGGTCCCACAAGGTTCCATAGAGAAGCACACATCGACCCTTGCATCAAACAATTTGATATACAAAGAAAGCACGTCGCGGCATTGGTTTTCTCTTACATTTGGTATATGTTCCCACGAGAAAATAACTGGGGCCATGGGATATATGGGGTTTTCTGCCATGCTCCCATTTTTTCACTGGACAATCTTATGCGCACGCAATCTCAGGTACTTGAGTCCGATGAACATTCATCTGGGCGTTGAAGAAATATTACAAGGTGAAATCACGGAGGTGGGTAACACTTTCGTGACAATCGGATCTCCAAAATTCTGAAAAACATTTTTTCGGCCGAACTAATATTATTTTTTGGCCGAAAGATATTTTTTCGGCCGAACTAGTTTTCGACCAAAAAGTGGAACATCAAATCGAACGGTGCAGTGATGGCACCCTCGATTTGCGTGTAAAACTTTAGTCGGATGGATTTTTTCCATCTGGCAATATGTTTTTGGCCGAAAGATATTTTGGCCGAACAATGTTTCAGCTCAAAGATTGTTCGATCGAAAGAATGTTTATATATCAACCAAACATCGATTTTGAATGGTTTTCAAACTTTCTTGGCATTTTAGTGCATCTGTGTGCATCCGTGAGCATTTGTGAGGTCATGAGTGCAGAGGCCTGTGAGCGTTTGGGCGCAGAGGTGTGAGCGTTTGGCGCAGAGGTCTTGTAAACGTTTGGGTGCAATGGTCGTGTTGGTGCAGAGGCCGTTTTGGTGAGCTGTCGGCGAGTTTTAGGTATCTCTCCATGTTTTCGTTTTAGTTTTTAATTTTAGATTTTCATTTGTATTTTAGTTTTAGATTTAGTTTAAGTTTTTTATTTTTATTTTAATTTTTAATTTCATCTTTAGTTTTATTTTTAGTTTTATTTTTAGTTTTCTGCCAAATTTAATTTAGTTTTTTCTATTGAAATTTAATTAATTAGGAAGCCGAGCAGGGCAATGTCGTGGGCACACCAACTGCGTGGCCACAGGGCTAGGACCTCGTGGCCAAGCCACAGTCCAGTGGACTGTGACTTGGCTACGAGGGCCTAGCCCTGTGGCCAGGTAGTTGGGTGCACACGACATTGCCCTGTTCAAATTAGATTTAGTTTTGGTTTTTTATTTTAATTTTACTTTTAGTTTTATTTTAATTTTAATTTTAGTTTTATTTTTAGTTTTCTGCCAAATTTATTTTATTTTTTTAAATTAAAATTTAATGAATTAGGCGGTTGTTCAGGGCAATGTCGTGGGCACGCCAACTACCTGGCTACAGGGCTAGGCCCTCGCGACCAAGTCACAGTCCACTGGACTTTGACTTGGCTGTGAGGGCCTAGCCCTATGGCCAAGCAGTTGGGTCCCCACGACATTGCCCTGTTCAAATTAGCATGTCTTAAATTAGCCCGTCTTCTCAAGTTAGCTAGGAAATGTGTTTTCAAATATAATTATATTTCTGTGTTTTCATAATATTTACTTGGGGTATTATGAAATTTTAGAAGTGTGAATCCACTTTATTTTGTGAGTTTGTTACATAACATAACTTAGTATATACCATAGTCTTGTTCTCAATTTATGTCCATATTACTAAAAGTAAACATTCAAACATTTATTAGAATTGAACTTGACTTTGAAAGTTACAGAAAAGCCTTAAAGGTGATGCACTAACCAACTAAGCCAACACCTCGCTCGTATCACCTCTCTCTTATCCAAAGAGATAGAGTGATCCTAATAGGTAGAGGAGATCCTAAGAGCTAGAGTGATCCTAACAAGTAGAGGAGATCCTAACAACTAATTTTTCAGTCAACCAGAGGTCAATTGAGAAAATGCCTTGCATGAAAAACCTACATTAACAGAGGTTATCATGTTCTGGTCTTTTAAAAGAGCATCCACCACAGAAACTAGCATTTTGGTGTTCATAAAAGTTTAAAAGAATTGTAAGCATTATCTGCATCAGTCAAGTCACACTAATAAATAATGATGGTGAACTAAAAAGAATATACATTGGATGCCATTTGACATAACCCATGCAAAGGCATTCCCTAGGTCTAAACTATGCTCTGGAACAACAAACGAAGTAGCCATCAAATACCCATGCCACAGTAAAGGCCTCACCAAGATCTAGCTAACTTATGAAACATAAATCAAGCTTATATCAACAGTTGATCTTGCTTCAATAGATAAACAAATTATCTATGTTTTGTCCTTCTACTTTCTTGGCTTATTAATAAATGAATATTCCATAAACATTGATCTGGAACAACAAACAAAGTAGCCATCACATACACATGTCACTGTAAAGGCCTCACCAAGATCTAGCTAACTTCTGAAACATAAATCAAGCATCTATCAGTAATTGAACTCTAATAAAATTCCTATAAAATTAAAAAAATAATTTCAACTAAAAAGAAAACACCATAAATTCTAACAAAATTCCTATAAAATTAAAAAAATAATTTCAACTAAAAAATAATTTATCTTGTAAACTTTTTAACTTCAAGAAACTTCCACACCCTTTTTAACATCCATTCAACAAATTTTTTCACTTGCCTAATTGCATTAATATGTCATCATAGTTCAAACAATGGACATTTCCAACTTGCACCAATGAAGCGATGGTGTCTTACTCAAACGAATTTTCAATAGCTTGTTGAAGTTGATATGATGATGTCTTATTCAAATGAATTTTCAAAAGTGTGTGGAGGTTGATGTTGATTGCTTGGAAAACCAATGTAGATATCATTGTATGTATACAATATGAAAACATTGGCTTAGATGAAGACATTGGTGGTTTGTTTAGATGAAATACTGAAAATATTGACATTATTTTTACAAAAATTACATTTAAGTTGATGTTAAAGGCATTTTTTTTAAAAAGTACTTTGATGTTTTTTTCTATAAATTTTTATATTATTATATAAATATTATAATATGTAACTTTGTAAAATTGATTGTATACATTGGCATTGGTCTTAACTATTATATACATTTTTTTTTATATACAATTTTAAAACAATGTGATTATACTTAAATTTATACAAGATTTTATTTATGTTGGTACATTTTAATTTTGTATACATGTTTAAACCAATATGATTATTTATACATGATTTTATTTATGTTGGTTTTTTTTGTTAATTTAATATACATCTTTAAAACAATGTGATTATACCTAAATTTATATAAGATTTTTTTTTTGTTATAGATTGTCACATTATTAATATTTGTTAATTATATGTGACTTTGTAAAATGTATTACATACATGGGCATTTGTCTCATTTATCATATACATTTTAAAATAATGGGATTATACCTAAATTTATATAGATTTTATTTTTGTTGGATTTTAAATAACATCATGCTTCGTTAATATATTTTTAATCCTTATTAGGTCAACTATTATAGTTTTCACGTGTTTTGACTTTTTCTGAGTGCATTTAATTCTGTATCTATTTTTCATGGTTTTTTAAAAATAGTTATTTATTTTAATTGCAAATTGTGTATTTTATTTTTTTAATTTATAGTTTTTTATTGGCTTAGAGAATAATTATGAGATTTAATATCCGGTGGAAGACTTTTGACTTTTTCTGAGTGCATTTAATTTTGTATATGTTTTTCATGGTTTTAAAAAACAGTTATTTATTTTAATTGCAAACTGTGTTTTTAATTTTTTTAATTTACAGTTTTTTATTGGCTTAGAGAATAATTATGAGATTTAATATCCTGGTGGAAGAGTGTATGTTTGAAGTATTTATCAAAGTCCAAAAAATATTTAAAAAACTAAAGTTAAATAACTACCATTACAATGCTTCCACTTATTAATGGGTCTGACGTCCCATATTAAATGCGTATTAATTGGTTTGACCTAAAAGTCAGATCACACTTGTCATGACCTTCCGTTTCTGCATTTCATTGCTACCTCTCACCATTATCCCTGGATCCTCAAACATGTTATAACCTGTAACTTCCTACTCTAAGTGCCATAACTTCATGATAGTATTTGTTTCCAATAGCATGACCAATTTCTCATATAAATGAATCCAACGAAGTATGGAACTAGTAAAGTGAATTGTAACACAAGACTAAATATTTCAAGACAATATATATTTAGGATCATTTGAAGTGAGAGATGTATATTACACCACTTTAACAACAACGAATATAGCATTGGGATCTAGAGATGGATTTTTTGAGAAAGAGGTTTTTTTAGATGGAGAATTAGGATCTCATGCATTGGTAGCTATATGTTGGTGATTATTTGAAGTTAGATCTCTCCATGGATGGAGCATTTGAAGTTTCAACTTTCACCAACAATTTAGACTACTTCATTAACTGTAGTAGTTAGCATGAGTTGTGGATGCTTCTCAATCATAAGATTCTCCTAGTAGTGATAAGTATAGATTTTTATTTACAAATATGCTCTTATGTTAGACAAAGAAACTACGTTCCCCCAAAAGTAGTAAATTTCCTTCGTCCTTAGTATTCCAAGATTTTCTCGGATAGGAATGTTTCCAACTAGTATACATCCCAGATACTTCATATGAGTCATCGCTAAGGGAATCCTTAGATGAAGTGACATTGGGATGGAATTACATATAATTAGTCATGAAATGATGCTAAAGGAGAGCACCTTACATGAATCCAAGGTCACATAGGCCCTTGATTTCTTTCCCTCAATTTTATTTACCTAATCTAGCTCTACTTTTGAGGGTGTGGGTTATCATAGTGGTGGGATTTGTGAGCAATGACAATTTGATTACCGATGTGAAATTGATTTATTTTCCACTATTTATCCCACCCATAACCCAAGGCCTTTAGACCTTGCAGAGAAAAATAGCATCAACCTGAACTATAGATTGGGTTCAATAATAGCTTTTTAGTCCATTAACTAGCATGAGTCATAGTTAACATTGAGATAATGGGGGAAATCCCTTATATTTATTCATCCATTCCCCCCATTTGATTATGGGGAATGCACGCCCCTTGGATAAGAACCTATGGGTTGACAACATAAATTGAAATCCAAAATCTTTATCTTTACATTCTCATCTATGGATTCTTAGTTTAACTAGTGTGAACATCATATAATACAACTATGGGTGTAGTTCCTACCTATATTACATAAAGGTCAATGGTGCGTTGAAGCCCAAGCACCTTGAAAATATCATGTAGCTATAAGGCTTAGGATAGAGGTCATTTTGGAGAAGAAAAAATGGAAACTCAATATCATCCAGTGATCTCTAGCCTAAAATGACCCTAAAATATTTTCTCTATTTAACCTCAACTAATTGGAGTAGGTGTTACATTTTCATCACCTACAAGAATAGTTGTTGTATTCTCTTCACCAATTGGATCATGTATTGCATTGTCACTACCAAGGGGAATGGGTGTTACATTATCTCTACAAATTGGACCATGTTTTGCAATTTCACCACCCACTTAAACACATGTTTCATTTTCACTACTCTCTAGAGCTGGGATTGCAATTTCAAGGCCAATTGAAACACTTGTTGCCTTCTCACAATAAATTGTAACATTTTCTCATGCACGCTATAAGCATTTAAAATAGAGAAAGATGCAATGGAAACATCAGTTGTGTCCATTATTGTTGATGTTGGACTCCTACTCATTGCATAATAACTCCTCATAAGAGACACTATTTGATATTAGACTTCTAGATAAACAAGGGATATAGCTGCAAAGAATCTAGTCCCCACCGTGTTTAATAAAATAAATTAACATGGAGATGTGCATCAACTCTCTTCAAAATCACATCTATCTATTTTAATAGTGATTAGATTTCAAGTTTTAGCATTTAGTCAATTATTATCACTTAATTTAACTAGACTTAAATTGAATCAACTCTTTGTTATGTGAATCGCAATCATTAAATATATATTACTCTTATAATTAATAGATGATGGTTTCGATGCATCCTTGGGCTCGAGAAATCTGCATCACCCAAACAAAAAAAGAATAATATTTCTATTATGCAAATAGGAATCAAGCATCATTGACTAATTGATGTTGCTCCAACTGTTAAACAAATCATCTAGCTAAGAACATAAATGAATTCAGTGTCATGACTGGGGATTCCTTTTCATATTTTATTTCTTGCTACATTTATGGAATGTTCATTTACTAATAAGCCAAGAAAGCAGAAGGCCAAAACATCCCCTTGAGTGAGATTCCAATCTTACACTGACACAACTTCTCTTTTCAAACTTTCAAGTTGTCATTTAACAAAACATAAAAACATATAAGTAATGACTTGGACGTGAGGGCCTAGCCCTGTGGCCAAGTAGTTGGGTGCCCACGACATTTCCCTGTTCAAATTAGCCTGTCTTCTCAAGTTATCTAGGAAATGTATTTTCAAATATAATTATATTTCTGTGTTTCCATAATATTTACTTGTGGTATTATGACATTTTAGAAGTGTCAATCCACTTTATTTTGTGAGTATGTTACATAACATAACTTAGTAAATACCATAGTCTTGTTCTCAATTTATGCCCATATTACTAAAAGTAAAAATTCAAACATTTATTAGAATTAAAAAATTATAAGATTTACTTGTGGGGTTACAACATTTATTTATCTAAATTAGAAAAATATTATACTTTAGAATGACCTATGCTACATTGTATTGTCATATATCAATTATAATACTTACGATTGCAACTAATGAATTCCACGAGGATTCCAAATGAATGACTTATAGAGCACACATTTAATTTTTTTTATGTCCCATGTCACATACCATCTCACCACAAAAATCACCTATAATTGCATCCTTTCTCAATTGTAATCTTCAAACGTCTACCTCCCTCTCTCAATATCTAAGAGATAGTTACAATTGTTCCTCTTATTTACATGCCACTTGAGCAATCAATTCAACTTCTACATTTCATTTGAGGCCCACTTCCTAATGACAATGAATTGGTTCAATAGTTATTGTAGATGCACCATACACATGTTGTTTTTTATCTTGTAATCCCTTGTACATTTTGTCAATTCATTGAGGTTAATATATGCACCCTCAAAGAAACCATTAGGATCGATCTATTCCACGGTAATGTTGAGTGCTATTCTACCAAGAATCCCAATCAACTTAGTTCTCAATCATTCAACTACTCATAGACCATACTACATGAAGAATTGACCAATAAACATTTTTAGAACCTTTTAGGTTTTTGTTGACATGTTCTAGAAACATGCATCCATTATTTCAATTAATTGTCCATCAATGTGATCTTCAAGTCAATTATGCATAGTTCAGTAAATCTATTACTTGCATATTAGGCCGGTTCTCTCCTAGTGGAACTTCCCAACAAAACTTAGTACTTAGTCACACTCTGACCTAATTGACTATTTGACTTCTTACACGATTCCTTATGATTCCTAGGAAATGTTTAATTTGTCTACTCAAATTCCTTTAATATCATGATTGATCTCCACATATGTGACATCCCCTATGTTACGACTACGAAAAGCGAAGAACAAAAGGGAATTTTTTTTTTTTTTTTTTTTTTAATTTGAAGCACTAGGGATTTAACAACATCCCATAAATCATAGTAATGAAGAATCACATGACACCAAAACTAAAGTGACACAAATCCTAATAAAAACAATTCTACACCTACCCCTTTTACTGTTACTCTAGCAATTGATTCCCTTATCAATCTAAAGGATTGGTAGCAAGGAGATAACCACTAAATATGTATGTATCCTTCCATAGTAGCAAGGTACTTAACTAGACAATTTGACATACAAGGAAGTACCATGGGTGAGCGTAAGCGCTTATACCATCATTACTTAGGAGATCACAAGGACCAGTGTAATATCAATATTAACCCAAGTTATTATTCCCCCTAAGTATACTTTAGATTTAGAACTTGGGTACCCTGATTAGAATTAGTAATACTTATTCTTAGTATGCCATAATTATATATAGACATTTCAAGGCTAAATTTCTTTTGTAATAAGAACTAAATCTTACTAAAGGAAGACATACCAATCAATGTTACCCTTTCGAAGTTCAACACATATCAAGAGACATGTAGGGTCTTCAACACCCCACTTAAATACCCATTTATAAGAGAACAAAGGAAGACCAAAACTTAATTCTTTACTTTAATTATACCCATTTTATGATATTTAATTAATTACCCACTCAAGATACTTTTCGTCTATAATTTCCAAGTGTCATACAATAGTTAATTTAAAACTAAACAAATTAAGGGTGACATCTAAATTATATAAGAAGTCAACACTCCCTTTTCTTTCCCTCTATCCATGATGTTTCAAGAGGGAAATCATTAAATACAAAAAGGTCATAGATACTCTAAGATAAGGATTCATGTACCTATGGTTAATTCCATACTCACTTTAATAAAACTTTTCTTGTTATCACAGTATTCACGAGCAGAGTTATTATATTTAGGGATGCAACAACAAAGAACTAATTAATTCACCTCTCCTTACATGTTTTAAGTGTATCAAAATAATTTAAATTTAACAATTAAGTATGATATTTCTATCTATTATTATGTTGTGTATTAATTATTACATTGTTGGCATAATGAGTCTATTGTTGTCTATTGTCTTTGTTTTCTATTATTTATTATGTTGCTGGTATAAATGTTATTCCGTCTAGGAAGGATGATATTGCTTGGTATATAAAATTGCTATCCCTTGATACAAGATAGTGCAGTCAAATAAGATATTAAAATCATTGTCCGCAATACATAACACAGTCACGTAAAGGTTATTGTATTTATCAATAAATCTAATGTTAAGTATTATGGTAAAACTATTAATAATTAAACTATTATGCAAGGTATTAAATGATATGTTGTCCCCCATATATTGCCATTTGCAATGGTATCACCTGACTAATGCATCATTAAGGGTAAAGAATCAGTGTCCTATAATTCTCTATTTAAACTGGATCAATACAATAAATTCTTTGTGCCAAGATCCTTACCAATTCGTTGTGTATACCATAAAAAAAATGGCGTGCCTATCAAGAAGTTGTCACACAATCAATGTTGTTATGCAATGTTAGAAATGAAGTCAATTTGACACAAATTCGCTGCAACATATCATACATAGAAATTGCTACCCATAATTATATCTCGGTCACGCCTTAGATACTGTATCTCAGTCACTCCCATATTATAATATAAATCGCTATCCTAGAACACCAGAGATAAAAATGTGGTCTAAATATAGCGATTTACTGTCTAAGAAAATAATGAACCTTGTCGTCTACAAAGATAATACTTTCGCTGTCAAAAAATAACAAATTTTGCTTCCTATGATACGTTTCAAATTGTTGTCAAAAATAACATTTTTCCAGCACACCAGTTGTATAGAATTTGTTGTCACTACTTATTATATCTCAGTCACAGTGTATGTATCAACTGTTTACAATAACCAACACCGCCTACCACACATGCAACCAACGCACGGTAATCAATCTTAGCCAAAACAAAATGCAGATAAAAAGTATGCAACAATCACAGCCACCCAAGAAATAATCGTTGTTGAGGTGTAAGGGACATCACTGGTAAGGATCTATTAAATAAAGATTGGTTGACACATAACAGAAAACGTTTTCCTAAAATTGACAGTTAAACATTAAAAGGGTCCAAGAGCAGTCATCAGAAAGGGGTAATCGTTGAGGTTTAAAAGCTTTGAACTACAACCTTGACAAGTGGAAAATTCCATATCATTACATCCAACAATGGAATGCCTTCATTATATAAAAGCACAAGCAATCTATATGACGAAGAGTACACAAAATAAAAATAAAACACAGAGTAAATTTTCTTTTGGGGAGATCAGAACGATAACCATGGCAGATTGACTCAACACGAACAGGCACAAGGACCCTCAGTCAGCCAAGAAAATGGAAGGGGTATACGTCTAATAGGTGCGTACTTCGCTCATCATCCCCACACAGAAAAGCAGGGCGTTGAGATCCATAGGTATTTAACACTAAGGCGACGACCGTAGATCAGGCTCCTGGCCGACTTCTAAGGCGAGGAATACTAATCTAGGGACGAAGTCTAAACAACCACGAAGGTCACAATCAAACACAACAAGGTGGTCAAGACATGTGGGAAACGAAGGCCATGGGAGTCAACAATCATCGAGCTAGGATAAGAAAAATTTCAGTCATCAAATTTTAAAAAAATAAATCAGTTTACTTCTCCATTAAATAAGAAGATAAAAGCATAAGTCCTAATATAATCTATCATACACAAATGAAGAGAGCATACCATTGCCTGATCGCCCTCTCTGAATGATGTCCCGCACACTCTGTGAAACTCCCGCCTGCCGACCGGCGAGACTTCATCGGTACCTCCCAGCCAATACTAGGGGTACTCTTCTTCCCCCTTAGCCCCTTGAGCCACAAAGGGGCCACACACACACTATCCATATATTCAAATAGCTCCTAGCTCGCCTCGCAAGGCTGAGCTACCACTCCTCACCAAGCTGGGTATCCCAACTCCCACAAGTTAAGTCAGTC
>JASDQU010209524.1:9964-25991 GCA_032191745.1 Picea mariana
AGATGGGGGCATTGTTGCTCGCATCATCAATAGAGGGGATTCTCATTTTTGTTTTTTTGTGTTGGGATTCTTATTTTCTGAGGGGATACGTTACCATTTGGGCTTAATGAGGTGTTGTTGCCTTTGTGCAAAGGATTGTAGATTTTCAGATCCAAGGTGCGAAGTGAAGCCGACGGCTCTAGATCATTGTGATATTGGCATTACTTCATCCATGGGTGTGGATCTGGAGTCGTCTTTCTCTTTAGATCTGCTCACTTCCTCGATCATGCCCTTTCTTTCTTGGTCTGTGGAGGCTAGATCTGGGTGTGGATCTAGATCTGGTGAGTTGTAGTCCAATTTTTTGGATACTCCTGATGGGTGTCTCGTGGTGGCTTACTCTGGGCATGGAGCTAGTATTCTCTTCAGATCTGGGTTTTTGAGTGCTTTTTCTGCTTTATTTCTTGGACTGTCTCTTTAGATTTGATACTTGAATATTTTTTTGTCATCTGCGGGTTTTGGGTCCTCTATCTCTTCAACCTATGGTGTGCGTGGAGGTGTTTACTTAAATATTTCTGAGGGTTTGGCCCTCACCAAGCCATCCCTGCTGGTTTTTCCAGGGCTTGATGCAATGTCAAGGATTTCTCGGTGGTCTTGGTGTCTGGGATCCCCTACGCCCCCTTTGGATCTGTGATGTAGAGTGGTTGCTTGGTTTTTCTACTTCTTTATGGTGGGGTCTATTTCAGAGATTTTGAGGTCCATCTCATGGGCATGCAGTGATGATTTTTTGTTGTTGGGGTCAATGCTTTGGGGTACGTCTTGGGCGTACGGGTTCTGGTTTTCCTTATCTGTGGCTACAATCTCTCTTGTGGTCCCTTTGGATTTTGTTCTCGAAGGGTTTTTTTTCCACTCTGGCCTGGTCCGTCCAGGTTCTCTTCAATCTACATTTTCTTTCATGTTTTGAGTTGTGCTTTCTTGAGGCCTCTTGGCAATTTCTGTCTTCATTTGGGTTTATTCCCAACTCCTTTTTTCGTACATCCTTTATGCTTTTTTACTTTGGGCCAATTCTGGCTACTAATTCTTCTCTCAGTTTACCCATGTATTGGGCATGTGCTTTCAGCACCTACAAAATGTAATTTGGTTCTCTACAGATGAATAAATTATGCTTTTTTAAGAGGGGAAAATATATATATATATATATATATATATATATATATAAACCCCCCAAATTTGAGAAGGATGGAATTCTTACATTTAGACTAAAGAAATTCTTGTATGGCTTGAAATAGTCCCATAGGGCATCGTATGAGAATTTTGACTTGTTTTTCCATAATCTGGATTTTAAATGTTTTGAATTGGAACATAGTATCTATGTATTTCATGTAAATGGTGAAACATTAATTGTTTTATTGTATGTGGATGACTTAGTCATTACTGGAATCAATGTTAATTTAATTTTGGGTTTGAATAAATAGTTAATAGATACATTTGATATGACTAACCTTGGTATGTTGCATTTATTTTTTAGCATCCAAGTCTTACAAATGGATAGTAGTATCTTTATTTCTCATGATAAATCTGTATTGAAAATTTTATAGAAGTTTATAATGGAATATGGTTAACTCTATGCTACATCTTATCATTCAGAGTGAAGCTAACCAATGAGTGTGATTCTTCAAAATTCATTTCTACACTCTATTGAAAGCTTGTTAGTAGTCTTATTTATTTAACTTACAATCATTGTTAGTGTGGTTTCTCAATTTAAGAAAAATCTATGAGAAAGTCACCTTGTTGCAAAGATAATTGTTTGTTATATAAAGGGCACTTACCAACTTGCTATAATGTATTGCACAGACAAAGTGAACTAGTTAGTCAACTACACTAACCTGGATTAGGTTGGATATGGTGACAACATAAATTTTACATAAAGTTTAAATTACATATATGCATCAATTCAATAATGAAAATCATATATATCTACCATCATATAGAATCATAATTCTATGCACCCACACATACTATCAAACAACATCAAGTAAATCTCAACATGTTCATGATGCATACATAATTATCACAACAAAATTAATAAAACATTATATCAGACAAAAGTATTTCAAGCATAAATCTAATCAAAGTGTTTCCATCAACAAAACTAGGACATTCACACATCAAGAACACCCTCAAACAATAAAAGTATCAGACAATAATAAGTCTAGTCAAAGGAGGACATTACAGCTTTGGACCCTCTAGAACCTTATTTGAAATTCCATCGGTGACTACCTCTACATGTATGATTAATGGGAGCTGATATGGCATCCACTTGATACCATGGTGGTTAACATGATAGGTCAACTTGCAAAAGGAATATCTTCCTCATATGAACTCTGATTGAGGTGATCATTACATCATTGGAAAGCACTCGATGTGCAGAATAGTGTTGAGAGGCTACAACTTTTTTAGAAAATTTTTGAACCAAAAAAATTCCATTTGATGCATCAAATAGGGTTCAAAATTTTATTTACCTCAAATCACCAAAACAAGACCTGCCCCTAAAATGATTCCTATAGCCAAATAGCTCCAATGTTTTCACCCAAAAAGTACCATAACATATGAAAAATTATATATTGATCCATTTCAAAACATACCTCTCCATTTTGGGAGGCATTTATTCTCCAAAATCATTTCTAAATGAGGTGAAGAAATGTTTCATCTAGTTTCTCCCTAGAATACCATTTGTCTTTCCTTGTAAGTTGTCCTTTCAACTAAACTTACAAAAGTTCATGCAACCCCTATTTGATTGTTGCAGACTCTTTTGTAAAATTGTATCCTCTTCTGATACTTCCTAAAATTATGGTGTAATTCCTTTATGGTAGGTAATACTTTCCCATCAATTTCCTAGTCTAACATGGAAATTTCATAGAGTTTTAGATTTTCCACATTCACTATTAAGTAAATGCACATATATGGGGGTAGAGTGAGTCTATAGGCATTATCACCTACCTTGTCCAACACTTCCAAAGGACCATACCATAGGGACTTAATATTATTTCTAGGACCCTATAGCCTTTCTTTTTTTAGATGCAACTAAAATCTATCCTCCACCTTGAATGCCTTCTCAATTCTATGTTGGTCATGATGGGCCTTGTACTTTTATAGTGACATATTCAATGTCTCCTATACTTGTAAATATATTTTCATGATATTATAAATGAATTTTTCAACCTTAAGTGCTTCTCATGTGGTTTCTTCCCTCTCTCCTACTTGTTTTCCATGTACAACATCTAAGGAAAAAGTTGGAAAATATCCAAAGTAAGTTTCAAAAGGGGACTTTCTAGTAGAAGTGTGCATTGCTCTATTATAAGAGTGTTGAATATAAATCAATTTTTCATCCCGATTCCTTGGATTCTTATGATTTTAACCCCTCAAAATACAAACCAATTTCATATTCACTACTTATGTATATGGATGTATAGTTGTATATCTCTTCAACTTGGTATTCATGTTCTCCCAAAGTGTAGTCCAAAAGGCTATGAGAAATATGGTTTCTCTATTTGAAAGGATTCTCCTTGGTATCCCAAAGTGCACTCTACATTTTCAAAGAACATGTTTGTTGCATATTATCCCTTGATAGTATTTTTACAAGGCATATGAATGCAAATCTTACTAAACCTCTCAACTAACACAAATAGATAATAATGTCCCTTCATGGCTCTTGGAAAACCACCAAAAACATCCATGGATATGCTCTATCATGATCTAGTAGGTATAGGTAATGGATGGGATAAACATTGATTTCTATTGTTTGGATTGGTGGTACATCCAAGTATGCATCCTCTAATAAACCGAACTAGATAATCTTGTATTCCAGGCCAATGCACATACCTATGGAAGTTGGAAATTGTCTTCCCAACACCAAAATTCCTTGAAATTTTGAAGGTGTGAGACTCTCTAATGAGCTGCAATATTTCACCTTTATGAATACAAAGCTTATACAACTAATATAGAAACCCATCCTGGAGATTATAATCATCCCTGATATCACCTTATTCTACATGAGCGTATTCTTGTAGCTATTGAAATAACTCCTTGAAGTCCTCATATTCTATGTATGCCTCTTTGTATTTATCATGGGTGAAAGGATATATGTGCATAAAAGTACCCAAAGCAGTGATCTTGGATGTGGGTGGATTTGAAAACATTTTTACCAACTTATTAGTAATCCCCTTGTTATATTTGATGATAAGATGAAATTGTTGTAAACACCCCATCCTCTTGAAATGTTTGGTTTACTGAAGCTTACTTTAGGCCTACAAGTATTACAGTGGTTAGTGATCAGTGTGGATGATGGTATCCTTTCCCATTGAATTGTGATTCCATTTTTTTAACAACTTGAAGAAAAGCATATAATTCCTTGTCATGTGTAGGGTAGTCCATTCCTCCAACATGGAACATTTTAGAATGATATAATACTTTCTTACCTCCATGCAACAACACCACTCTCATAGAATAACCACTTGCATCCATATCCACTTCAATAGGATTCTGCAAATTGGGAAATGAGAGAACTAATGCTTGATAAATATTTTGTTTCAATTCTTTAAAAGGATTCTATAGATTCTTTCCCTAATGGAAACTCTTCCCATTGGTTATTATGGCATGGAGTGACACAACCACAACTTAAAAGGATTCTCTAAACTTTTGTAAGTATTGTGTTGTCCCTAAAAATATCCTAACTTTGGTGACATTAGTAGGAGTTGACCACTTGATGATGGCATCCATATTCACTAGATCAATCTTGAGTTCCCCTCCACCAATAACATACCCCAAATGCACCAAGAACCACTTGAAAAATTCACATTTCTTAAGGTTTTCCAAAATTTGTTTCTTTTCAGGGTCTCTAACACCTACACAAGATGTGAGATATACTCATTCCTAGATATATAAAAAAATATATCATCTCAGTACACTATTTCAAATGATGCAAGAAATGGATGCAATACATCATTCATCAAATGCATAAATGTAGCTAGTGCATTACATAAACCAAAAGGAATTACCAACCATTCATATAGAACTTTCCTTATCTTTAAAGCAATTCAAGGTGCCTTCTTCTTTAACTTGTAGGTTTGGTGGTATCCCAATTTGAGATCCAACTTGGTGAAGTACTTGGCATGTTGCAACTAATATAGCAATTCATCGATCTTGGGTAGATGGTATTGATCCTTAAGGGTGATCTTTTTTATAGCTTTGTAGTTAATGAACATTCTCCAAGTCCTATCCTTCTTGGGTATTATGATGATAGGTGACCCATAAGGTGAGGTGCTTGGTAAAATTACTCCTTGGTCCAATATTTGTTGCAATTTTTTCTTCATTTCATTTACTTCTAGGATGGATTGTTTGTAAAGTCCAATGTTTGTCAATGGGGATTTAGGCAACAATCGAATCTTGTGCTCCACTTCCCATTTAGGTGGTAACCATTTAGGCTCCTAGAACACTCATGTATATGCCTACAAAAGTTCCTAGAAGTGGTGTTTTTCTCTTTAGTACATCCTTCCATAGATTCCTTTACCTTTATTGATTCATTCCCTTATTGATCCTTGTTGATGAAAAGACACAATGGAACTTATAAGCTACTAATGATGATGAATCCATATGCAAAATATTTTTTATATACATTGTGAGAGGTGTTGCATGGATTGAAAAGGTTTTTGTTGAAGAAGGTATGTCTTTGAGTTTATTTTGACATGTTTTTGTATAATTTAGTTGGGGAGATGTGTAACATAAGAGAGAGAAGACTCCATGTTGTGTGCTTTCAAGCAAGATTGGCTAGCTACATGGAAGGTACCCTTGTAGATTGCATGAAAAAAGGAAGTGGAGTGACTCTACTTGGTCATGACTCAATTTGGGTCATGTGAGTGATTCATGGCTTAGAAGAACATGAGCAATGCTTGTGATGATGAAGAAAGATATATAAAGACAATGGTAGAGAAATGATGTGTAATGTAGTGCAGTAAAAGAAGAACGAGGAGATAGAATCATTGATTTGTTGGAACATCAAGTTTTGATGTTTCATCACACGTCTCTTGAAATCAATCGATCGAGCAATCGAACTACATCTAGAAATAGTCATTCAGGTGATCAACTGGATATATACAATATTTGATTAATTATTCAACCAGCTTGTCGGTCGGGAATTTGTCCAGTAGTCGAAGAGAGTCGATCAATGGATTGACTAGTCGAGAAATTGACTACGATTTGGACACATGGATGGTTGGGTCGAGCATCCTCGTTGAATCGACTAGACATCATGGATTTGATAGAGCTAACACTAACCATCTATGGCTATATGTGGAAAATATCTTCCCGATTTCAAGGAATTTGGTTAGATCTTGAAGATATAAATAGAAGACTTGACGGTTCATTAACAACAATGCATGTACAAGATTTGTATGTTAATGTTGAACATGGTTCTCATGTTCAATATGCATTTTGAGGTCTTTGTCACAATGTGTTGTGCTTAAGTTTTGTAACGATGACTTTAAACACCATCTTTATCTAGATCATCATGACCTATATATCACAAGAGATTCCTTTTCACATTAGTGGAAGTGACTACCCTCATCAAGTTTGGAAGAAGATGAATTCCTTGCTTGATAGAGTCGATGAAATCCATGTCATATAATTCGAGAAAGAGTTGATCTCTCTTGATCCTCATTATTTTGATAGAATAGAGGAATACTTGGCACGTGCGAAGGAACTACAGTTGAAGTTGGAAAAATTTGGAAATATTTATCATAATAAAGACAGAAAACTCATCGAGCTAGTCCTGATGAATTTAAGAACACCATTCAATGTGTTCATTTTGAATTTTCGTAACAACTATCAGGAACGCAAGGAATATGGTAAGGATTACACATTTGAATCTTTATGTGGTCTATTGATCATTGATCAACGCATATTTCTTGATGAAGGAAATATTAGTGGTAAACATCAATCCCACTTGCTGAAGGAAAAGGGAAATTTGAATCACAAGGAAAGAGGACAGTTTGATACCCCTATACAGAGACCTGGATGCCTCAACCAAAAACCTAAAGGGAAGACAGATGCACCATGTCAAATTTGAAAGAATAATACATGTCAGTACTATGGAAAACTAGACATGTGGAGAAGTTATTCTACAAGAAGAGAGATGACTTAGAGGATAAGGTTAAACACCTTGAACGATATGTGTCTGCTATCACCGACTCGCTGATAATCTCACCTTCCAATTCAGAACTTCTCAAACCTTATTATCTCATTATGCACAAAACAAATGAATAGTCAACTCTAGGTGCACTCATCATATGGCTAAGGATGCTTCCTTGTTCACCTCCTTAGATGACGCTATAGAGAGGAAGATTTATGTTTCTAATGATTGTTCTCTAGATATTGTTGGTCAAGGTGATGTTTCATGTCGGCGTATATCATGTACTGAACCTTGGTGTCAATCTGTTGATGGTTTCTCAATTAACACAAACATGTAAGATCATAGAATTTTGTCTAGATTGGTTCTTTGTTTGATATTTGAAGAAAGGTCGGTCAATTATTGTTGGAACAGTTTCTCAACCCGAAGGAAATTTTGTATAAGTTATGTGACACGACTCAACCCAACTATGAGCTGACTTCCCTTGTTTCTCACACATATCAATGAATTTGAACTTGGCATGAACAACTCAGACATCTTAAATTTCGTAGTTTGCAGTCATTGGCAACTCAGAATATGGTTTTTGTTTTACCTAAAGTTTTTCCTCATGATGGAGTCTATAAAGGATGTGTTCTTGGAAATAATAATCAAACACCTTTTGACTCTGGAAAAGCATGGCGAGCACAAAACCTTCTAGATATGGTTCACAGTGATCTCTTCTACATCAATTTACCTTCCTTAGCAGGTGCAAGATATATCTTGAATTTCATTAATGATCTCTCTAGTTATACTTGGGTTTATTTTCTTAAGAACAAGAATCTTGTCTTTGAAAAGTTCAAAGAGTTCAAGGCCTTTGCTGAAAAGAAATGTGGTTGACCCATCAATTGCCTGCGATCAGACAATGATGGTTATTATGTAAATCAACTGTTTGAATAATAATCGGCTTGAAATGGTATTGACTATAAGGGGTTAGTCCCTCATACATGTAAAAAAAATGGCATTGTTGAACGCAAAAATCAAACATTAGTCGAAATGGCTAGATTTCTTTTGCAGAAGAAGTATTTTCCTTCTTGCTTCTAGGATGAATCTATTTATTGTGCAAACTATCTTATCAATCCCATCTTGACTCGAGTTGTTCCATTGGTGAATCTTTTTGAATGATGGTGAGGAAGGAAGCCCTCAGTTGGCCACCTCTGTTTGTTTGGATGTGTTTCTTGGGATCATATTTCCAATGATTGTAGAAAGAAGTTGGATACAAAAAGTCATTCTTGCATCATGATGGGATACTCTAAAGAGTCTAAATCCTATTGACTATTTTATCCTATCAAATGACAAATCATTATTAGATGAAATGTATGGTTTGATGAGAAGTATTATAGAATCAAGTTGTTGAATGCCTCCTCTAGATTGTTATAGGATGATCACCTTGATGTTCTATTATGGTTCTCCTATCTTTTTCTAGTCCTTTGACCAGATAGTAGATTTTGTTTTCTGTTACGATTGGACATTTGAACTCTATTTATATTGAAACTAGAATGCCAACATTCAAGTCGATTGGTCAGTCGATCTCTGTTTCGATTGGTCTGCCATCTCCATTGACTGGAATAGTTTCGAATTATGATCAACCTTTTGTAGTGAATATAATTTCACCCTTTTCTTGTCTATCCAAATGGGCCTCCAAATTCATTGAATCTAGTGGACCTGATGTCGGTGATATTTCTTCAGGCCGAAAAAATCACAGTCACAAGAAACATACCAGTGTTGCATTGATGACTCGTGTACTTGAAACCTCTAATCCTATTACCTACTCAGGCACCCAAGGAAAACATGAATGGGAGAATGATATGCAGGAAGAATTGGATTCTTTGTCAAAGAATCACACTTGGGATATAGTTCCTCGACCACAAGGAAATAATGTTTTGAAATGTTAATGGGTCTACAAGACAAAATTTTTCTATGAAGCTCTTTTTGAGCATCATAAAGCTCACTTGGTTGTGAAATGATTTCCTCAACAAGAAGGCATCGACGACACTGAGATATTTTCCCCTATTGTGAAAATGAACTCTGTTCAATTAATTATTTCCCTTACTACTTGATTTGGATGGTAGATCCATTAGATGGATGTGAAGAGTTCTTTTCTTCATGGCAAACTATCTGAAGAAATTTTCATGGAACAACCTCTTTGTTTTGTCATAGATTCTAACATGGTTTTTCGACATAAGAAGTATCTTTATGGTTTGAATCAAGCTCCTAGATCTTGGTATGCTAAGATCGATAGCTTCTTTCTTCGACTTGGTTTCAAACATTTTGAATTTGATCATAGCTTATATGTACTCCATACTCATGGAAATACTTTGATTATTGTTGTATATGTTGATGATATTCATTTCATAACTAGAAAAAACACTAATCTTATTCTTAGACTGAATAAAAGAATTGGTGACTCCTTTGACATGACAAATCTTGGTATTCTGCATTATTTTTTGGGTCTTCAAGTATTACCACTGCATGATGGTTTTTTCATTTCTCAATCTAAATATGTAATAGATCTTTTGACACATTTTAAGATGGAATATTGCAATCCATATGCTACTCCTTTTCAATCTGGAGTAAAGATGAGAAAAACTTGTCAAACTCTCAAAGTTGATGCTACACTCTATCAACAATTCGTCGGTAGTCTCATTTAGCTTACTCACTATTGACCTAGAATTTTCTTTTTGGTTAGTGTGGTTTCTTGGTTTATGCAGGATCCCAGAGAAAGCCACTAGAAAGTAGTCAAACAAATTTTCCATTATCTCAAGGGTACCACTCATTTTGGTATCCGATATTGTCAAAGTTCAAATTCACTAGTCAACTTCTCTGACTTCGACTGTGATGGCAACAGTGATGACCGAAAGTCCACTTTTGGCTATGTGTTTCACTTTAGCACTGGAATGTTGGTCTAGTCATGAAAGAAATAGAAGGTAGTCTCCTTTTTTACTACAAAAGAAAAATACCATGGTGTCGTTCATGCAGGTACAGAGGCAGTATGGATTCGCAAACTTCTAGGTGAACTTGAATTTCATGTTCAGAACTCAAATACCATCTACTATGAAAATCAGAGTGTCATTCAAGATGTTGACAATCATATTTCTCATAGTAAGATGAAACATTTTGAGCTCCATTCTCACTACTTGAGACAATTGGTTCATGAGAACATTGTCTCTTATTTTTATTGCATAATAGATGATCATGTAGCTAATATATTCACTAAGTCATTATCTAAAGCTAGGTTTATCAAGCTCCATACAATGCTTGGGATTTAAGAAGATGAAATTATGGGGGGGGTCCTGTTGATGTAATTTCACGTCCTGAATCTCCAGATTCGTGTGTTGATGGGGGGTGTTGGAACATCAGTTCTGATGGTTCATCACACTTCTCCTGAAATTAGTCAATCGGGAGATCGACCTACATCTGGAAATAATTGGTCAGGTGATCGACTTGATATCTACATTATTCAGTCGAGTAGTCGACAAGCTTTTCGGTTGGACAGTTAGCTAGCATTCAAAGACAATCGATTGGTGGATCGACCAACCGAGCAATTGAATACGAGTTGTATGCATGGAAAATCAGGTCAAGCATCCTTGTCAAGCCGACTAGATAGTGCAGATTTGAAAAATTCAACTCTAACCATCGATGGTTAAATGTGGACAAGATATTTCTGATTCTAAGGAAGTTGGTTATATATTGAAGCTAGAAATAGAAGACCCGTTGGGTCATTAACACCAACTCATGTACAAGAGTTGTATGTTAATGTTGAACATGCTTCTTGTGTTCAATATTCATTATGATGTCTTGATCACAATGCATTGTGCTTAACTGTTGTAACAATGTATTTAGACACCACCTTTATCTTTCAAAATTATCATCTTCAATTATCTATAGTTATATTTATTTGTTTCATATCAAGTTACACCCAATACCCAACATGATTCCCAATTTTGTGTGATATTGTATTGATTATAGAATTGAAGGTTATATCAATTAAGATGATGAAGAGTACAAAGTTAATGAAAATAGAAATAGTGAAATAATAAATGAAGTTGGTCAAAATTTACTTCATAAGCATGAGAAAATGTTTTTATTTGTAACCTGGAGAGTTTGATGCAACAACATCATGGATGATTTGATGATACCCCTTAGAAGAATAAGTGCAGAGTAAGATGGTGATGTAGTGGACATATGGTGGAATGGTGATTATGGTCTAGAAATTATGTGGATGGTCATGATGACATAGTAGAGGACGATTAATAGATCAATGGCACAAGTTAATGGTGGTTGGATTGACAAATGAGATGTGGAAAAATTCTAAGGGGGGGAGATGATGGCACTTATAATAGAGGATTTGTTTGAGTAACCCTATATTTTAGCAGGGGTGATCATGCCTAGGACCTTACTAGACTAGAAGAGTTGATATTTCTTGGGGCCTAAGAGTATTGGAGGTTTCCTTAACATTTGAGGGGTATATGGAGTTATACCAAGAGTAAACTTCAACAAACCCCCGTTGCATCTAGGAATATTATGTGGGGAATCAATTGAAAAATATTGATTGTAAAATGAAGAAGTAATAGATAAAAGGAAGAAAGGAAGGCATGCAAACCGGAAGGAAGAAAAAATGTGGACCAATGGCTTGGTGCCATGTTTCCATGTTGCAAATAGAATAATATAAAAAAGGATGCTCACGAAAGTGAAATATACTATGGAAGAAGGTATTTGGAACAATTACAAAACCAAAAGAAGAATTTTTGCGGGCAATTGAAGAATGCGTCATGAAGATGAAAAAATAATCGCCAAAGGCATCACAATCTAAGAAGAGAATAAAGGAATGGGAATAGAGATGAATAACAAGTGCTCGTTAGAGGTGGAGAGAATAAAATAAAAGGGTTTCTATGGCCTACAACTCGACAACCATTGTTGTCTCATAATTTGATGAATAGACCATTAAGCCAATTGTAATCATTTGTTGCAGAAACGAATAAAGAAAGAGAAGTTGAGCTCATGGAAGGTGGTTTTTCCCTATGGGGTTTCTTCCATGTTGAGTGTATGATAATTATCTAATTAAGATGTTGAGTAAATCATTCCTATGCAATTGTGCATGTTGGTAGATGAAGTTATGTTTCTCATTGTTTATATGCATTTGGTGTGATCATTTGATGTTGTACAAGATAGTACCATTAAGTTTCATACAGTATTGTGAACTATGTATTCTATTGTATGCTTTGATAACACACAGTTTTTTTCCTACATCTTAACAAGAAGCTTAGGACAAAAAACAAATCTTATAGCAAATAAGAACCTTAAGCCCTCACAATCTCTTGGTCGAGAGTTATTTTTAACTTTTGACAAAGAATCTATTTAACCTCGAATGAAAAATGTTTTGGCCAAAAGTTAGAAGATATTTTAAATCAAACAATAAAACTGAGTTTCAACGAAAAAATGTTAACTTTAATCTCACAAATAGTTCAGTTAAAAAAAACAATCAGTGCTAGAACGACATAATTGCAAGGTTTCTCCAAGTTTCTCCAACTTTGAATGGATCAGAGCTTAACAAACTTTACAAATCTGTTGTTAGACATAAAACTGTTAGATTTCGTGTTGAATCTACTTTCAACGTATATAATTCTTTTGTTTATTTTTATGATTTTATAATTTTAATTAATTTTCTTCGAGAACACACACATACACACATATCACTTTAATCTTGTAACAAGTTAATGGGATGAAAATTCAGCATCTCTAAGAATACACAACTAAATTTTTTGTAAAAATAAAGATGCACAAGCTTGGGCCTTCCTCTTCAAAAGTTTATTTTTAGATTTTTTTTTTATATTTAGTTGGAATATATGGAATAAGTGGAATCATGACAAAAGAGTAAATTTTACATCAACATTGTTTTTGGTCTTGTTTTAAAAATATTTTAAAAATTCACCTGATAAATAGCAAAGAATAGTAACGTAGTAAAATTCATGTAGAATGTCATAGTATATGTTTTTTTGTTGGCGAAAGGGTTGGAACTTGTAACAAAACAAACAAACAATTTTGCAAATAATTGAAGAGGGAATAAAATTTCAAAGACAAAGGTAGTGTCTAAAGACATTGTTACAATACTTAAGCAGAGTGCACTGTGATCATAACATCATAGTGCATATTGGATCTTGATATCTCCATATAATATCAACTCAATCGCTTGTTGATAATGACCCAAGGGGTCAACTATTTATATCCTCGATATCTAACCAACTTCCACATAATCGGGAATTTCTTATCCACATATAACCTTCAATTTTTAGAGTCGACTCCACCAAATCCACATTGTCGAGTCGACTCTACAAGGATGCTTGACCCAACCATCCATGTGTCCAACTCATAGTCGATTGTTGGGATGGTTGATCCACCACCCAAATATCTTTGATTGTTGGTCAACTATTGATCTAGATTTATGAGCGAAATGAAATGAAACCACTGATTTATAATATTAACACAGAGACACGGTGAACAATAATAAAGATACAGTAAAAAATGACTTCTATTAAATAAGAAATATGCTGAAAACTATAAAATGCAGACTGAAAACAAGCTTGCTAGAATGGTGGCAGCTTATCTCTGAGAAGAGATGTGATGGCTACGCTCATTCACAAGAATATGAGTAAAATGAGGCTCTGAGGGCATTTTTATAATAAACATGAATTAAAAAACCCTAGACATCCAAAAACCTAACCCTAGGAGATGAAGCGTCAAAAGCCATGTGGACCCCGTTGAGGTAAGTTAGTACATCAACTTCCCAGGGTCGTAACTTTTGCATACAATCTTCATTTAGGGCGCACGATAGCTCTTTGGAATGGTATTGAAGAGGAGATTCATTTAGGGGTATCAATCGAAGCCTTTGGATAATATTGAGGTGCCCAATCGTGAAAAACTGTCATTTGGGCCCTCAAAATGGCCTCGAAAGTTTGGAAACCAAAAAACTACTAAAAATAGTAAGTTGCCAAAAAAGTGTTTTGACCTGGTTGAAAAAGGTGGGTAGCGACCAAGATCCTCCTATATTAATCCTCCCCCCTTAGGAAGCAATGGTCTCCATTTCGTTGAATTCCCCCATCATATGAGGAAATTTCTATTGAATTTGGCTCCGAGTGAGCCACTTGCCTTAGTGTAGGAGCTGCCCTGCTTTGACAACCCGATAAATTAGGATCCAATGCTAGCGAGTTCCATTGACCTGTCAGTCCACAATATGATCATCAGTTTCTTGTTCCATGCAGTCAGGGTTGAGATCTGTTGGTTTCAATTGTTCTTCTATCTCTGAGGTGTCCAATAATGGTGGAAAATAAGGTCAAAGGAGGTCCACATTGAACACTAGGTGCAAGCCAAGGAAGGGGGGAAGGTTGAGCTAGAAATAATTGTCACCCAAAACCTTGGTGATGGTGTAAGGTCCATAGTGGAGTAGATGCATCTTCTGATGAGGCCCTGTAAGGTGTTCTTTCTGCAAGTGCAACCAAACTTTGTCTCCCACCATAAACTGGTGTGGCACCCAATGTTGATCATGACGTTGCTTGTACTTGGCATTGGACTTCTGTAAAATATCTTGAACTTGTTGGTTTATGTGTTGGATCCACTCAATGAACCAGGTGGCTTTTTCAACTCTAGTTGTATCATGCAATGAGTCTTCCTGGGTGGACGCAAGGGGTAGTGCAACATCCATGGGACCCAACAGTTGAAATACCAACCCCACCTGAAAGGGGATGTGGTCGGTTGAGTTATGTATGGATATGTTGTAGCTATGTTGAACATAGGGAAGACTCTCATCCCAAGTGCGAGGGTTCTTGGAATTGTACATGTGCAGGATGTGCACGATCATCTGGTTAATGACCTAGGTTTAGCCATCTGTCTAGGGATGGAAGGCAGTGGACTTGGTAAGCTTGGTGTCCAGAAGTGACCAGAGGCTCGACCAGAATGTGGAGAGGAACCGACTGTCCTGATCTGAGATAATTTTTTGTGGGATCCCAAAGTGTACCCATGCTCATTCAAAGAAGAACTTGGAAGTGGCCTTCGTTGTGATGCTCTTCTTGTAGGTGGCCAGAATCACCATCTTGGAAAAGTGATCAATAACCAAAAAAACACAGTCATTTCCTCACTTGGTGGATGGAAGGCCCAACATGTATTCCATTGAGATGGATTCCTAGGGCCTATCAGGATTAAGTAGAGGAGTGTACATGACTTGTTTCTTATTGGTCGATTTGGCAATAACACAGACAGTGCAGGACCAGATATACTTGTTGACATCTTGTCAAAGTTTCGACCAGTAGAAATTTTGTTACAGCACTGCCACTGTTTTTTCCATCCCGAAGTATCATTCCACCCGACTGTAGTGGGCTTCCCAAATCAGCTTCACTCACTCACTTGATGGAAATCAAAGATGGACCAGATTGCACAACAACCTGTCCTAAAGATGGAAATCAGTGAAAATTATGTTTTCGCCCAACATCCGGTAGGTGTTGGAGAAGTTAGGATCTGTCTCATTGAGGTGGGGGCATCTGGAGGTCTCGTGGCCACAAGAATATAGCACCGTGGTGAGTGTCACAATTGGAGTTCGGCTGAGGAAATCAACAACTCGGTTGGTACTTCCTGTTTTATACTTGATGTCAAGGTGGAACTCTTGCAATTATGTGGACCAATTTTGATGGCGGTCATTCTGCAATTTTCCTTGTGTCTGCATGAATTGCAATGGATTGTGATCAGTGTGGATGAGTATCTCCTTCCCAATAATGTAATGCCTCCACTGGAAATAGGATTTCACAATGGATTACATTTCTTTTTCATCAGTAGGGTACATAC